>CAWUFW010002805.1:1800000-2044320 GCA_963921515.1 Calotriton arnoldi
TTGTCCATTCAGATTAGGCCTTCAGGCATACAGCGGCACCTTCACGAGTGTGGTATCACTATCCCCCCATAGGCAAAAGACTGTGACACCAGAAGCTGGCACGCTTCCAAATTGGTGAAATGTTTCCCCTCAGGCAGAGGTGCGAGCTGCAGTTGCTCCAGGCAGCCAGCCGTGGGTGCACACAAGACACAACGAGACCAGTCATGATATTCATATTCAATATTCATATTCATATACGATATTCCAGTCATTATACTCTCAAAAACAGAGTTCCTTGTGGTGTGGGTCTGGGGGGAGGGAGCCGGTGACTTCAGATGGAGGCTGCGGTGTCATGCACTGTAATCCTCCTGGTCTGGAGGTCTGAGACAGTCTAGGCTTCCAGCTCGGGTCCCACGGACTCAGCAAACATCCCCATACACCCCTTTGACACCACATGCTACAGAATGCGAGCTAGCACAGGTCTCCGGTTGCAAGCATGGGTCCCTTAGACTCGGCAAACGTCCCCAGCACTCCTCAAACTCCTCACGTTCTGGCACAACAGGTGGGCCACTGATCTTTATGAGCACACTCCTCTTCACAGTGTGATTAAGGCGTACGTTAGGACGGTCCTTGTCCCAACTGAAGATCACTTCCACACATTTCTGCCGCATGCTGAGTGGTCCTTATGATCTCGTGGAAACGGGGAGATACCTTCTGTTAGAAATGGGATCTCTGGTTGGCTAAGACTTGCGCCGAAGCCAGGCAGAGACCACCACTCTAGTCAGGGCAAGGGAGTTACACGCCGAAGATAACCCCTGCTCACCCCTTGGTAGCTTGGCACGAGCAGTCAGGCCTATCCGCAGGCAATGTGTAGCGTTGCGCACGCACGCGCACAGCAACAACATACTAGGCACACCACAAAGGAACTCCACACAAGGTTATATCAAAAATAGCCTTTGTATTCTCATAACACATTAGAATAGTAATCACATAATATACATTGTGCCACTCTGGCACTAGGTAATATCTACAAGGGATTATATACACATGACAGGGCCAACGTGGACCACTGTCAGAACCATCACTTAGTGAACATAGTAAATGTAGAACATATAAGTGTAGAACACAACCAGTAACTACTGGCAAACACTCGTACTCAGCATCATCCTGCAATCATAAACCATATTATGCAGTCAGTATCGCATTTAGGCGTGAAATCTATTCTCGCGCCAACCTCACCAGCATAAACACATTATGCAATCATCTCATAAGTCTAAACGCATTAGACAATACCCTCACCAGCATAACTACATTATGCAGTAGCACCTAAACAGAACTCTTAGATTAGGGAATAACTCCTAAACATAAATCACGGTAGAGAATAATCTCACTAGCATAAACCACAGTATGCAAATAACCTCATCAACATAAACCACAGTTAGAGGCATAAAACAGGGTGCGTAAATCATAGTACATGAATCACATTTCCTAGCACCACATAAATCACATTAGGGCCTGGTGCCCTACAAACCTCACAGTCCCCCTGGCCAATTGGCCTTCTCAAAGGGGCTCAAATGCCCTATGTCCCACAAGTGTCCGGGCTGTCTGCCAATGCAGCAGAATCCATGGTGCGCCATTGCGCTGGGGCAGAGGAGTGTATCTCACTCCTATCTCATTCACAATAATGCCCCCAAAGAACTGTTCGCCTAAACGTAGCAGCTGACGCTACTTGCCGTGCAGCTGTGGTGCAATTGAAGGCCTGGGCACTCACTGTGCCCTCTGCTGTCCCACTCAGGACTCTGATGCAAATATGCTCAAACGTTGCAGCTGCCCGCGCTGGTGCGGCGCAGCTGGAAATAAAATGTGAAGGGCCCTGGCACATCTGTGCCTCTTCGGAGCCACATTGGGGCTCTCTAAACTCAACTTGCCCCAAATCGGTGCAGCTGCCCACTAGTCAGGCGGAGCAGCTGGGAATATGCCAAAGCTAGAGGCACGGGCACCACGAGGGCCCTCTGGGACCCCCATGGGCTCTAGACACAAAGATGCCCCATCGTTGGAGCGGCCCACAACGGCGGGACCGCTCAGCAAATACAAACACATGTGACCACATGCGAGCCCTCACTCACCGGGCTCTCATTGGAGCACCTCCGGTCTACACTGGGCAGGGCTCTCTCTTCCCTGGTGGCATGCGGGCTGACGATCCTGCTCCTCTTGCCGGTCCCTCTCCAGGTTGGCTCAGCAACTGCGGGCTCTCCTTCGCTACGGAGCCCCGCCGACCAGCGCCAGCATGTCCTCTGCACGCAGGACTTCCCTCGCTCACGGGAGGCCCGCGCTGCCATCGGCGGCCTCGGCCGCCACTTCTCCCTTCACCCGGGCCCCCCCGGGACGTCGCTAGGTGGAGCCCGCGAGGCTCCGGCCGGCACTTCTTCTCCGGTCGCCGCTCCGCCCAGGGAACGGAAGTCTCGCCTGCCTTGTCAGGCAGCTTCGCGCTGCGGCTGCCGGCTTGCCGCTTCCGATCGCGGCGGCAATCAGGGTAGGCTCCTTCTATGTTAAAGAGGCACCATATGCGGGGTGGGCACCCGCCGAATAATGCAACATCAAGCGAGTGGGCACCCGCATTCAGAATACTCATAAGACGGGGTGGGCACCCGTGAAGTAAATAAAGAGCACAAGCGGGGTGGGCACCCGCAATACACGGTATCACGGGGAATTCCTACGATGGCGCTTCCCTCACCAAGGGGCTGCAGCTCAGCGCTGCGCAGCCCACATGCTCTCTCCTTTGGGGAAAATAATAGAAATAAAGCATAGCGCTCACAAGGCGCTAAAATGCAGCACAAAGTCTTGTAAGGAATCCTAGAGAGTCAAGGTCCAAGCAATGAAGGTCTTCCAGGTCAGGGGCAAGCACTCAGGGCGGTTCCTCCTGGGCCCCAGCAGCAGCCACGCCCCCAGCTAGGATCAGCACAGCATCATGGAACTGAACAATTTCATGGGGTCACAGCCCCTATATTTATTCCAACATTCTCTTTGTCTGTAGTGCAGGGCATGGGGGAACCAGATGCAACTGGTTCAGGGGGGATTTGGAGCACTTTGATTTGCAAGCTCCTCTTCCCCTTTGTCAGGTGGGGGCTAGGTGATCAGACACACCACAGGGGGCGGAGCCAGCATTGTACAGAGCAGGCACACTCCTATTCAGAGTCAGGGGATTACTCCTCCCACTACTCCCAGCAGAGATGTCCTATTCAGCCCAGCGCTGACTCACCCTGCCCCTCCTGGAGCCACACACACCTCCCAGCCCCTGTCACTCACAAGCCAGACATGCAATTCACATCAGGCAGGCAGACACATAGCACACAGAAATGCCAACTTCAAAAAGTGGCATTTCTCCCATAGTCATAATAAATCTCCGCACACCATTGCGCAGCATTTATTCTCACAATTTCATACATACCAAACTCGACCACTCTGCTCCTCCCATACCATGAATTACCACTGACACACACTGATCAGGGAATCCCCAATGCAATCCTATGGGAGGGCAGGCCAATCTTACCAATGTAACACAGAGAGCGCACGCACTTTCCACTGGACCACAGTGCTAAAGTGCCCAGAGGCCTAAAACCACCAACACCAGGTCACAGAAAAGGCAAAACGTTTAGGGGTGAACTTGCCAAAAGGGCCAAGTCCAACATCTACTATCCAGGCTGAGTATCATGATAGACAGTATGCCAGACCTGACGGCCCTGGTGAGTGTAGATGACCCTAATCCCATGATCAGCTCTAAGCCCACATTTATAGCATGCAGGTCAGCACCTTTAACACAACAATCTATCAAGTCATAGTGTTCTTTCTTGAGCTTGATCAATCCTTGGTTACCACATAGTTTGCAGATAATCCAGTTTTCAGACCATCCTTATCCAATGCAGTTTACACAAAACGATATCACATAGTCTGAGCTAACATAGTATGATTCTAATCTCATAAGCATCTATACACTCTTGTAGGAAGGTGGAATCTGACCATATGGTTGCACCCACTTTTTAATGGCGTTTTGCTGGTTTATGACTCAGTTCGGACTGGGCACCTTTGATATGCACAGGCCCTCTCTAAATTTTGTACTGTCTGCCATCCTACCCTGGGAGGCTTGATCAATATCTTTAGTAGGCCAAGACCCTGCCCCTTGGAATGCAGATGCCAATTCCACCCACTCATATCAGTCCCATGGATAGGCCCCTCAGGGTCAAAGGTACTTCGCAGGTCTACCAGGAGCTGCAGCATAGTGTTATGGCCTTCCATCAGGAATGCACATATGTAGTCTGATCACCACAGCGCCTGCGACTGCAGCCTGGGTGAGGTGGTGCTAAGCACTCTCACTGAGGACTATTGGTTTCCTATATCCTCCTGCACACACATATAAACCTATCAGTCACCCCTAAGGCAGGCCCTATCAATCCTGAGGGCAGGGTGCTTGGCTTCTATGTGAGGGGGTGCCTCTGCCTGAGCAGGGCCCCTCTGCAGCTCTCAGAGTCTATTCTCTGGTGCTGTTTGTGGATGCGGTTAAACCATATACTATTTAAGTGCATTATATCCTCGCGGTAAATGCTAACTTTGGAATGGCTGCATCAAAACATGTCGTGTTTGGTGTCAAACATCTTGGAATACTACCCCCCCGCCAATCTTGGCGGCGGAGGTAGCATTCCACCCTTCTAGAGGATAAGACATGTACCTGCTGTGGAAACGCGGTAGAATCCTAAAGAGCCCTGGCATCACAAAATGGATGCCACCAGTCACAGACACTGGGCTGCCCTCCTGCTGATGACCGAAACTCGCAGTGGAGGAAGCCCAACAATAGGCATCCTGTCACAGGGAGGTGTAACCACCTTCCAGACAGGGTTTAGTGTATTGGGGCTGGGTGGGTGCACTCTTAGAGTGCTTTGAAGTCCTGCACTGGGGGAGCAGAAGGCTCCTCTGTGCATATGCCAGTTCAAACCAGCTCAGGGGCTACCTGCCCCTGCTCTGGCTGCGAAACTGGACAAGGGAAGTGGGTGTAGCCACCCCTCCCTTGACCCTCCCATAGGTGGGGTCATAGAGCTAGTCCATCCCCTCTTTTTAGTATAAGAGGGGGAACCTTGCCATTGCAAAGCAGATAACCCCTGGACGACGCTCTACAGAAGAATCCTGGCCCTTCGACGTTCCACTACCTTTGGAAGACAGAAGAATCTCCCTTGGAGTCAGGAGTGACTCCCCTGCTTGGCAGGCACCAAAAGCGACAACGACGGTCGCAAACTACGCCGCTCCCGCCGGAGTCCGAAGTCCCTGCAGCCCAGGAAGTGGATTTCCTGACCTCTCCCAGGCCATCGTGAGTCCCCAGCGAAGCTGAGGCAAGTGGACCCCACGAGTAACGAGGAACCGCGACCCCTGGGTACCGTGCACTATTGTCGAGTGCAACCCCTTCACAACGTTCCACGAACTTGTGCTTTGGACCACGTGTGGTCCCGACCTCCAGCAGGAATCCCTCCGAAGATCAGAGGCCTACACCGTCCCGAGTGACCGTGGGCCCCTGTTGAGTGATTCCGCCCGAGGTGTCTTCGCGATCCCTTGCCCGCTGGCTTGTGGGTCCCCAGAAGACTTCCTAAAGAAACCAAAGGGCTCCCCTGGTTGCTCCAGGCCTGCCCTGACTTACCCTCGCTGGGTGAGTTCCACAGACCTTGCTGGTCTGCGCCATCGACTTTTCTTCATCTCCCCGAGACTTGCGGCTGCCAAGGCTTGTTGGCTCCGATCGAGTTGCCGACACCGCAGTCAGCTGCAGACGTCGAGGACACACCGAATCCAGCTCCCGGTCGTCGTCGACGCCTCCTGGACCACGTGGCTGAAGAGTCAAGGCACCTGCAACCGACCTGAAGCGACCGGCGACGGTGGGCATCCATCTTCCTTGCCCCGGGTCACTGCCAAGTGACTTTGAACACTGTCCCCTCTGCTTTCAGGTCATCCTTCTTCAGAATCCAGGCTTGGATTCCACCGGACACTTCTTCAGCTCCCGCAAGCAGCAAGTCTTCTTTGTTCGCCATTGAAAACGACGCCGCGACCCGACACCAAAGGACACCTGTGCACCCGGCTTCCCTGGGTGAGGTAACTCCAGCACTACGGTGCTCCTGTGGGTGTGGGCCCTAGAACTACTTACCCTGTAAGTGACTTGCTTGTAGGTTCTCCCGAAGTATCCTAAAACTCTTTATTTCCAACCGCGACTTGCCCCATTGAAGTTAACGGCGATTCGCGCCTGTGTATCCACACTGCACGCGTCCCCCGTGGGTCCTTTACTTACCTGCCTTGGGTGGTTTTGTGAGGCCCCAGCACTTCTGAAGGCCCTAGGCCTTGTCTCCTTGCAAGTCGTTGTTTCTAAGTCTCTTACTTAGTATATGGTCTGGTACGCCCTAGGGCCCCAGCCATATTTTGTGCTTAACTTATTGAGAAACGTTGATTTGTGCATATGTTTGTCTTCTAATCTCATAAAGAGATTAGTAGAGAGTTATTTAGAAATAAATACATATATATTTGATATATATACCTGTGTGGTGTCTTTTCATTTGGTGATTCAAGAGATTATATGGTAAAACAAGCTGCTTTACATTCCTCCGAGACTTAGCCTGAAGGCTGCTCTCCACAGCTACCACTAGGATAGCTTTCTTTAAAGGTTGTCTTAAACCTATCTACCATAAGAGTCGATTTGGACTGGTGCAAGGTGCCCACTATAATTAGTGGACAGCATATGCCAGGCCAACTTCTCACAACATTGTTTTCTTGTTTGCAATTTAGTACAGTGTGATATTATATTACAGAATTTTGAAATAAAAAAGAAAATGTAGAAAAAAATGTGTAACTTATTTTTTTAACTATTTTTTGATAAATTAAACTTTTCATAATTACTTTTAATAGTATGAAAGTTGGGGGGCGTTATTGAATGATTGAATGAGAGCATTTGTAGTGCGTGGGTCATTCTATGATTATATGTCAACTGTCTAGCAGATTGCATAAATACATGCATACTGCTGCTGAAAGAAGGAGTGTAGCAGTACTGCCTGAGAGTTTCTATTAGTGCTGGTGTATTGCCTGGATAATTGGATAAATGCTTGCGTAGTACCTCAGTGAATGGATAAGTGCATAGATTGTGCTTCTGGGAATTCATGAGTGCATACGTAGTGCCTGAGTGAATGGTTGAGTGCAAGAGTAGTGCCTGGCTGATTGCATGACGCATAAGCAATGCGTGATTGATTGAATGTGTGTATAAGTAGTGCCTACTTGATTCTATGAGTGCATGGGTAGTGCTTAAGTGAATGTATGAGTGCAAGACTAATATCTAGCTGCTTAGAATAGTGCATGGGTACTGCCTCAGTAAAACGATGACTTCAAGAGTAATTCCTGGGTCATTGTATGAGTGCATGGGTAGTACCTTAGGGAATTGATGAGTGCATGGGTTCTGCCTGAGTGAATAATTGAGTGCGAGAGTAGTTCCTGGGTGATTGCATGATTGCGTTGGTAATGTCTGATTGATTGGATGTGTGTATAGCTAGTGCGTCCTTGATTGCAAGAAACAGTACCCCGATGGTACATTTAAGTCCCTTGGAAGTACTTTTATTCATGAATTGTATTCGTTGCTTTTGCATTTTGCTGTCAGCATGAAGATAAATATGTTTTCCTAACAGGGAACCACTGTGATTGTTCTGTAGAACATTCTTTAGTTTGTAAACAAATTAAAGTACACTTAGATTTTAACGTTTCGGCCCGTAATTTGTACTGTTTTTTAAAGAAACTCCAGTGCCTGCCGTTATTCCCACGCTCATTGTGCTTTCGAACAGCAGTTATCTTATCCTAAATAACAACAACTGCTGTGGCTTACGAGCAGGCGTCCCGTATATACCAACTCTTTCACAACGTGTTACATGTTGCACCAATGTCTTTTGTCCTCCCCCACATGGGATTGTAGATAATTTGAAAACAGATTTTAATAACGTACGCTGACTCAAAGAGATATTGTTTCAACAATAAGTGGCTCTCACATCAGCTCGTGAGACCTTCAAATAGCAGGTGGCTAAACCACCTAGTGACATTGAGTCACTGCTCAATACCAATCTCCCACTACATTTTGCAGAATTAATACACCAAATATTTAAGAAGTCTGAAACCGAAGGCCTACCACAAACTAGTCGACTCCGGCCTCGTTATCTCTTTTCAGACTATTTTTGGAGTAATACCGGATTTTATTCATTCTAATTTTCCAAGCGCATATGGCGGGTTTCCCTGGTGCTCTTGCTGGTTTGCGCCGTGCTCGTTCTTCTGCTCCCACTACGAAATGGCTGTCCGTCCTGTGGTTGAGCCCCATCCAGGCCAATTGCGGTTGTACCGTGAACGAATGCTACAACTTTTTGGATACTTGCCATTGGCGACTCTTGGCATCAGCTATAGGCTGAACTTCCACTACGTCTATTTCACCTGCGTGCAACCTGTGTTCTACTGTCTCCGGTGCCCCTTTGAGTGCGACCTGGATGTCTGCCTCTCCACTACTTCAAGCGCTGATCTGGATTATGAACTGTTGGTGAGTCCATTTCTGGCTCATGATGACAACTGTTCCGGAGACACACGCTTGATGGATATGTTTAATCATGCAATAAGGGGGAGCTGGAGTACGTGCGCTCATGCGCAGCGCCTCTTGTAGCGGGAGTATCATCGAATATCACGCAGGTTGCCCTGACATGCTCCTGGTTGCACAAGATTACAATGACCATGTCTGTTTTTCGGCTTGCTCAATTGGATGGCGACCCTCTTTGCTTGGAGAGGTGCGGATGACCTTTTGGAGCTGATTGCATTCCGCGGTGCTTGTGAATTCTTGCATTTCGATGGATCTCCATAAGTGCGCATGGGAACCCGATTTGATGGCCTGTTATTTCTACACTTCGAAAACACAGTTTTTTAAACTTTTCGTTATTTCCTTTTTCGTTCCTTGCGAACTTTCAGATATTGACTTTTTCTACGATTTCGCCTTTACAGATTCGTTTTGGCTCTGCTTATCTTTGCGTTCTGTTTGCCTGAGTGCTACAGAGCTGGCCAAGGGGAGGGGGCGACCTGGCTGTTGGGGACATTATCGACTTCACTAAGTTACCATGAGCCCTGCAGCCATTATCCAGCTTTTGCGCATGATAACACAAGGCTTTATTTTAGCAAAATACCTCGTTCGTACTTTTCACATGAGAACTGTCTGCTGTGTTTCTTCTCAGCATCTTTCGGAACTTTAAATTCAACATTCTAGGCAAAGTCGATAAACAATGTCCCTTGTTATTTTGCTCTGGTCAGGCCCTAGCACCTGTATAAAACATACCAATGCAGTTGTTGTTGAACACCCATACTGTGATACAATTGGGATACACGAATAGGTGGCACACACACTTGGAGAGAAACGTTTCCAGGGGAACAGCGAAACAGCACCTATTATTTAGATTTACCATCTATATTGAAAGTTATGTGGTCTGCAGACAAAGTTCAGAGATCTTCTATTATATAACAATGCTTCTTTTTATCAGGGAGAGGGATGTTACGCAGTATAGTCTTTTCTCCATTGTCTTTTTATGATGACATCTCCCTGTATCAGATATGGACTAACTGCTATGCTGATTATATTTCTATCATACACTTTTGTTCTTGTTGTGGCACATATACTGCACGTTACGCCACGTTACTTAAAATAAATATTTTAAAATGTTTCATGTCTGTGTCAGATCTTACAAGCACAAGAGTGACAATGAAAGGATGTGTCTTGTTCCCGCAATTCCTGAGAGATGTGGGAGTGTTGTGTTCTGGGTTGTCTAATCACTTGTTTCTCTGTAAGGGATTAGGAGAGCAAATGAGACAGTATAGCAAGTTGGTCCGGGGCTTATGGGCACTCAGGTAATAGGATGACTCAATCCCTACCTACTAAGGTCCCCTAATCGTGCGCATAGTTGTCACTTTAGGCTGAATCCCTGCAACAGCTTGAGTGAATGGATTACTCCATGGGTAGTGCCAGAGTGAATGTTTGAGTACAAGACTAGTGCCAGGTTGATTGTATTACTGCATTGGTACTGCCTGAGTGAATTCATGAGTGCAAGAGTAGAGTCTGGGTGCTTAGATCACTGCATAGGTAGTGCCAAAGTTTAAAGATAACTGCAAAAATAATCCCTGGGTGATTGTATGAGTGCATGGGTAGTACCTCAGAGAATGGATGAGTGCATGGGTAGTGCCTGAGTGAGTAATTGAGTGCAACACTAGTGCCTTAGTGATTCCATGAGTACATGCATACTATCTGGGTGATTCCATGAGTCCAGGAGTAGTGCCTGGGTGATTGTATGTCTGCATGGGAACTATTTGAGTGACAGTATGAGTACAAGAGTAATGTCTTGGTCATTCGATAAGTGCATAGTTGGTGCATGAGGGAATAGATGAGTGGATGGGTAGTGCCTGAGTGAATGGATGAGTACATGAGTACTGCCTGGGAGATTGGATGAGTACATGGGTAGTCCGTTGGCGATTGCATAAGTACAGGGGTACTGTGTGGGTGATACCATGAGTGCATAGGTTGTGCCTGTGGAAAAGGAAAAATGCAAGGATAATGCCTGGGTTATCCTATTAATGCTAAAGTTGTGCTACAGAGATTACATGAGAACATGGGTAGTGTTTGTGTAAAAGAATGACTACCTGGCTGATGACATCAGCAAAACGACCAAAGTTTTCAAATAGTATAAAGGATCAAGAATAATTTTTATTACAAATAAATAACATTTAAATGAACTTCAAACATTGTATCACGTTATCATACATATTATGTTACGTATTCTTACCTTTTTAGGTAATTTAGAAACATGACTGTTGAACTATTTTAGAGTAGTATTGTGCTAAACAGGATTAAAACTCTTTTCAAAGTTCACCACTACCTACTATAAAGAAGAAAAAGAAAAACTTATGTAATGTAATATATTACATAAATTATACAATTTCATTTTTAAGAGGACAACATAATTTTAGAATTACTTAACATTTTCAGTTTCCTTTTTTTGGTGTTCTCAGATTCCACTTAACTTCACCATACACAGTGATTTCAACGTAGTATCATCATGGAACAGCGGGGGGAAAAAATCAACTAGATTGTAGAAAAAATAAATCAGTGTAGAGCATTATTTTCAATATGTGTAGCTATGTGTTTTCCTAACTACAGTTTCTTTGCTCCATCCTTCTTGTACAGTACGTCTATTATTTATCTCAAGGACATTTCCGAAATGTATTCTCTCATTTACATCTGGTACAATATACAGAGCAAATATATCAACTATTTGCTTCTCAACACAATTTTTCCAAATGCAATACCAATTAGCACAAATAATACTCCAAACACGAATTATAATTAGTAATTGTTTGCAGTGCTGTCTACTTTCTGTTCACATCTTCCCAATAGGCCGAATTATGTATTCAAAAGTTTGGGTTCCAAAATATCCAATTTGAATTCGTTAATTTGTGTTCACATCTTCCCAATAGGCCGAATGATGTATTCAAAACCTTGGCTTCAAAAATATCAAATATGAATTTGGTAATTCTTAAGGCAATCTAGGTTTAAATTCCAAGTGGGCATCATTGCAATGTGTCCATCCTTTATTACACTTTAAATACACAGTATAGTGTCCAGATGTCGTAGGAGGTCCAACATGGAAAATAATAGCCACTGTTGTAAAAGTTCTTCCAGAAATAGATATTTGACTTGCAACAAAACTTTTAATTTTGCTTTCCAGTTTTCTTCCATTTGCTCTAATGCGTTGTAGCATTAAAATGAGATCATTTCTATATGTAATGTAGACAACATCTCTGATTTACAATGCAGACATTTCATATCATGATTGTCTGCTTTTACTAATTTGTTAAAAGGTACTGATTTGCAGTCTGGTATTGTTAAGTATATGAATCGTTCTGTGTCTATTTCAGTGCTGGAAGTAAATGAACACTGTTCACATTTATGATCCCATCTGTAACTTAGTCCAAATAAGTTTTCAATCTGTATTCCTTCATGTTCTAATACTCCAAGCATAACGATTAGAAATTCTTGTGCATCTTGTTGTATATTAAGAGTAAAGGTCAAAGAATCAGTACATATATCCAAAAGATGGCGAATACCAGAAGTGGTATGGATTTTACTTCAGTCAGTTACCAACTGTTGAAATACATGATGTAGTGCAGAACAGAATCTTTTTTCACAATTTCCCATGATTTCATGATGAAGATCTTGTAGATAAAACACAACATTCAGAATCACATTAGCATAACAGTTGATACCTGAACTATTTTCCAACTGGTATCCTACAATGTCATCAACAGTTTCCATTTTCTCTTTCTTTACACCTTCAACTTTCTCTTCAATTTTTTATTTTTTCAACCTCACTTGAATCTTTGACATATTTCCGTTTTAGACACACTACACGTTTCTCATATATGGGATATTCACCTAAATCTGGTGTATAAAGTCTTCTTAAACGATTATACTGTCTTACACAATTTACATCAGCACTAACCTTTTTCTCATCAAAATTAATCAAATACAAACCAGACAATGTTTTTACTCGAGATAATGCAACATATGCCATTCCCTCTTTGAGCACTGTACTTCCAATATTTACCAAAGCACTGTGTATACTTAAACCTTGAGATTTATGAATAGTTACTGCATATGCTAAAGACAGAGGAAACTGTTTTCTGCGAACATACAACTGTTTTAAAGTCAAAAAATGTACAACAGAACGCCCAATCTGTCTTACCTCTTTAATCTGATCAAATTTTATTTTAAAAAATTCTATTCCATCTCTGTTCTGAATTTTTACTAAATCAACAACTTTTCCCATTGCTCCATTTACTAAACCTTCTTCTACATTCAAATTACGCAGTAAAATTACCTGACAGTTTATACATACATGTAAAGTTTTTTCTAAGCCTGCAGTTTCAGATACATACTTTTCCAAAGAGTGCAATTTAGTCTGTAGTTTCTCTATAAGAAGAATAGTCACTCCCTGGTGTTCAATTTTATCAATAGCTTCAATTTCAACTATTTCTTGTTTTTCCAGTTTCAGAAGCTCTTGATTGAATGTAGAACACGCTTGCAGTGTAGGCATTAGGCAAACTATAGACTTATTTTCTCCAATCTTCTTGGACATTACTTCAGCCGCTGTGTTTTCAGTTGTAAACAAGTTCCTTCCGACTTTCTAAAGCTTGTTTACCATGTTTCGTCAAGACACCAATTCTTATATCTTTAAGAATATTTCCATAATCTTCATCACTTGCTTGTCGCATATTCTTAACAAGTTCTTTATATTCAGAATGTAACCAAATGTTCACATTTCCAATACTTTCCAAAGTTTTTCTAGTGTCTTCATGCACAAGTGTTTTAAAGTCTGCTTGTCCTTTTACAGGAGTTAGTTGTAGTAAATCTCCTAATACAATTAAATCTTTTCCTCCAAACAGAACATTGTATTCTGTTTTTAAAATCTGTTGCATTCTTGTTAGAACTGGGGGTCTCTAGTTGGCAATGGTTTGCACCTTTGTCCAAATAGGGACCCTTGCTTCTAGTCAGGATAAGGGGGAAACACTCCTAAAATAACCCCTGCTCACCCCCTGGTAGCTTGGCACGAGCAGACAGGCTTATCTCAGAGGCAGTGTGTAAAGCATTTGTGAACACATACAGTAATACAGTGAAAACACTACAGATGGACACCACACAGGTTGTTTATGTAAAAATAAGTAATCTTTATATAGACTTATCACAAGACCCAATAGCAAAAATCCACAATACAGTACTCAAAAATAGACTTAAAATGATAGAGACAGTTCACGTTATCTTCAAAAATAGGATAGTCAATCAAATAAAGCTTGTAGCAACAAATAACTCCACTTGGAGTTATCACGACGTCGTGACCGGTGGAAATCCCAAAGTACGGCGCCGACCGCGAGGTGCGCGGCGTCGGGCCCGGAGTCGAGCAGACCCACAAAGAACAGTACCTGGAATTCGATGAAAACAAAGACGGTGCACGGCGTCGGGGAGGTGATGCTTCGTTGGCGCCGGCGGCGTCGGTTCCTTACGACCCCAGGGGAGGTGATGTCTCGGTTCCTTACTGCAGCGCAGGGAGGTGAGGCGTCGGTTCCTTACTGTGTCGGGGAGGTGACGTCACGGATGGCGGCGAGGCGTCGGTTCCTTACGATGGTGCGGCGTCGATGGATTCGGGGTCACCCACGTCGAGATCGGCTCCGCGATGATGAAGCCCTGGCGTCGGTGAAGTCGGGGCTGCGGTGCGAGTCGGGACGGTGCGTCGTGAGCGTCACGAGCGGTGTCCTCGGCTCCGGTGCAGGCAGCGGCCTCGATGACGGCTTCGGAGTCGATGTCGCACGGCGTCGGCAGGCGTCGGGCCTACGGTGCAAGTCGGGCGGTGCGTCGTGCTCTTCACGAGCGGTGCCCACGGCTTCGGTGCAGGTTACGGCGTCGCTCGCCGGCGTCGGTGTTGCAATTTCCTCTGTTAGCAGCTAAAACAGCAGTTCCAGATGCAGGCAAACAGAAGGGGTGAAGTCTTTGTGTCCCTGTGACTTCAGGCAGGAGGCAAGCTCAGTTCAAGCCCTTGGAGATTCCCTTCTTCAAGATGACAAAGCACAGCAAAGTCTTTTCTCCTGTCCTTGGCAGAAAGCAACCACTGCAGGCCAACCCCAATCAGCAAAACAGCACAGGGGCAGTACTCCTCCTTCAGCTTCTCCGGTTCTTCTCCTTGGCAACAGGTTTCTTGATTTCCCAGAAGTGATCTAATTTCCTAGGGGTCTGGGTCCCCTTTTATACACCTTTTCCCTTTGTTCTCTGAAGGCAGAGAGGCCTCTGCCTAGTCCAAAACCAGTTCTGGTCAGTCCTGGAGCACTTTGTTTTTCTGACTCCTTCTTTCCTTTGTGAGTGAGGGGCAGGGCCATCAGACGCCCGGCAGGAGGTGGAGCCAGCATTGTGGAAGGCAGGCACAGCCCTATTCAGACCCAGGTGCAACTCCTCCCTCCACTCTGGATGCAGACCTTCCTATTCAGCCCTGTGCTGACTCACCCTGTCTCCTGTAGCCACCCCCAGCCCCTGTCACTCAATCTCTAGACAAGGAATACACAACCTAGCAGAGGCAGGCTTGGAAGTTTAGGCAAGAAAATACCCACTTTCTAAAAGTGGTATTTTCAAACACAGAATGTTAAAACCAACTTCACTAAAAGATGTATTTTATCATTCTGAGTTCAGGCATACTAAATTCGTTTTTCTACCATGTTCCCTGGGTCAGTTCTGACTATAAGGTGTAATAGTCAGTCTGCCCATTCTGGCCTATGGGGAGCAGGTAGCCTTGCAATAGTGAAAAACGAAAATGGCTGTAATTCACTATTAGGACATGCCACACACACCAGGGCATGTCCTACCTTATACTTACAATGCACCCTGCCCTAGGGCCTACTTTAGGGGTGACCAACATGCAGTAAAGGGAAGGTTTAGGGACTGGTAAGTGGGTGCACTCACCAAGTCGACATGGCAGCCCTAGGCTGCACACAGGCTCTGCAATGGCAGGCCCGAGGCACATTTTACAAGCCGCTTCTGTGGGTGGCACAACCAGTGCTGCAAGCCCACCAGCAGCATTGGATTTACAAGCCCTGGGCACACTCAGTGCACTGTACTAGGGACTGACAAGTAAACCAATCATCCAATCATGGAGTCACTAATCCATAACACAATTTACAGTAGGGAGCACTTGCACTGTGGCACTGAACAGCAGTGGCACAGTGCCCAAAAGCATCTAAAACCAGCAAAACATAAGAGGCAACAGCAAAAAATGGAAGGGAGACCCACGCCAATGGTGCCAAGTCTAACAATTCTCAAGTGTACAAAGGCAAGCATTAAGTTTGAGACCATGCTCACCTCATTAATGATTAAAAGTTTCATTTTCTTCAGTACTCTTTACGCTTCATAACAAGCTTCTCCAGACAGCTTCTGATATTCCAATTTATTATCATGTTCAACTGGTAGCATAAGTAATCTATGTAAAGTAATCCCTTTAATATTGTGTGCTGATAATCCAGTTGGAGCTGTTACAACTCAAGATAAATGTGAATCGGTAGTTTTCTGTAGATAACTGGTCAAAACGTTAATTAAAAACTTTTACCTGTTCCAGCTTAACCACTGATGTACATAAAAATAGGTTTAAATGATGAACATTGGCATTCTTTTTTTCATGCAACAAACCATTTTATATCTGTTGTAACTTGTACATATATTTCTTTTAGTTCAATACTTAGTTGTTCTTCTAAGTTTTCCAACGTAATATTATCCTGTTGTGCTTGCTGCATTGCAATTTCTACCTCATTCATGTCTATTGCTGCTTCATTTTTGATTATAGGTTGTCCCAGTGGATTTTGACTCAGTGGACCAGAACTTTGACTATCTTGAGAACTGTCTTTAGCTATTTCAGCTGCAATAGTGTTTTCTTGTTCAATCTCATCATTTAACATTTGTAGATATGATATGTAGGGAAAATTGTGCATTGAATGCTATCTTTACATGCATTAAAAGAATCTTCATAGCAGTCGAAATCTCCAAGTAATTCTGTTTCATTACGCCATGGCTTGAACAGTTGCAGAAGTGCTAAATAGAAAAATTCTCTCTTTTCTGGAGTTTCGCAACTGAGTTTTCTGTGGTTAATAAGATTTCCTTTGGTATGTTTTACTAAACATACGTCACATCCAATTACTGCATATTTTCCTTCTTTTATATTTTCTGTAACATTTCTTTTAAAGCTGTAATGTTGAAGTATTTCATACAGACATAGCTTTTCCAGATGTGGACTTCTTTTGGGATAGTATGTATCCAACATATAAGTTTTAAGAATTTCTGTACTTTCTGGTTCATTCAGTGCTAAGTATTTGATTTCTTCTATTGTTTTCAATACTTTATTTCGTGTGCAGGCAAGACCTAAACTTACCCAAATTATTCCGCTTGACTTTGAATATAAACTGGAAGAGCACAAGCGATCCGAACATTCATAGGATCCAATCTCTCAGTGGGAAAGCATTTTCAAGCTAAAGCTGTAGAATTTTTTGCTAAGACTCTTCTCTTGTGAAATTTCTTCCCACATTTCTTTCATCTCTGTCTCTTCTGATTTCGTTATATATGATGTAACATAGCGTGCAACGACAATTGAATTATCTGCAACATATTGAATATCCATGTTTGCATTCCACATTTTCAAAATAACTGGATTGTAGTCATTAATATACTTTGACTGTTCTGTTCTTTTTAAGTTGTATGTATTCTTGGGAGATTTCCAAGTTATTGTATGCCTTACTGCTGACAAAAAAGAATTTACTCTTCCTTTAGAAATTATTGGACGTGGGAATCCAAAACAACACTTTGTGTAAAATTTCTCTTTAGACTTGTATTTTCGTCCACAGTACTTTCCACAGCGGTGACTTTGAAAACGTAAAACTTGTCTCAAGCTCTTTTCTCCTCCTCCTCTTGGAATGTCACAGGTAACATACTGTTCGATTAAAGACAATACAGTTTCATCAGTATCAGTTCCAAATTTTGTAGCATTCTTTATCCGTAAAAGCATGTGTATATGAGGAGCACCTCTGACTTGGTACTCTTTTCTCCCAATAAAATCAGTAACTTCTCCAAGAGGACAATTATTTTTATTGCAAATAAATGACATCATAGTTTGAAACCTATGGTTAAAATACCTGCATACATTTACAGGATCCAAAGAACAGAGTTCTCCAGGTGTCTTCATTTCAATATTTTTTATATTTGAATTTGCTTCCCGTAGAAATTCAAGTAAATCTTCCCATGCATATTCAGCACAGCTAAGTGTTACAAACCATGTTGGTGTACCTAGGTTTCTTAACATACATTCAAGTTCACTGTGACCACGAAACCAATATTCATTGGTACCACGTTGACATGCCATCAAATTAATTAACTGTGATTCTAAATTTTCATCTCTTTGTTGAACTTTGTCCATGAATTCTTTTGCAGAAACATGTGATTGATGAACTCCCGTTTTTAATATGTGGTTCACTGCATATGAAAGAGAAGACAAATCACTTTCAAATAGAAGATGAAATATATATGGAATGCACTGTCGAAATCTAGGATCTTCAGAGTACAATCTTGTTGAGCGGTATTCTGAAGCTGGAATCCGTACAGGTCGCTCATCAAATCGTCCACCCTCTCCAGTGGGGAACAGCTGTGGAAAACAACAAGCTTTTAAGCTTTTTTCCCATACACTCAATGGAGTTCCTTTTGCTTTTTTCATTTGAAATAATTCAATGCTGTTTCCTATAACTTCTTTTGAAGATAGTGGATGTATTGTGTAATGTTCATAAATCTCTTCACTCCTGGACTTGTCCACTTTTTCTATTTGGCCACTTGAAATTTCTGATTCATCTTCTAAACATATTACCTGTTCATCAACATTTACAGTTTTATAATAAATATTGTTCCCTACAAGATATAATGTAGCCTTTTGAAGTTTATTAACATCTACAAACTTTTGCCATATTTTTCGACTCTGTTGGGACGCCATTTACTAGAATAACTACTGGCTCATTTTCCTCTCTGTCTCCACCAACAGTTTCAATATTTTTCTTAAAATCTAAAGGTAAGTACACAACTCTTCCTTTCAGACCTCTTCGTAAATCTGTTGGTGGCAGCTTACCTGTTTTAGGCTCCATACGAATAATGGCTTGAAATGGGTGTACAGAATGAATAAGAACTGACTCATATGCATTCAAATCTGCCAGTTCCTCTGGAATAGCTACTAACTCTAAGTTGTTATGTACTTCTGTAGCTGGTATTTTGTTCTCTTCTAATTTGTTGTAACAATATTTACAAATACATTGATCAGTACCCAACTTAAATCGACCTTCCACCAACAAGTAAGCACCAAATTGCTGCCACTTATCATTGTTTTCCTTTTCTCTTTTTAAATATAAATTATCATTCCTAGTTTGACTTCTATAATGAGTACAGTGACAACAAATACAAACATAGTGTGGTTTTTCAGAGGACACTGTCTTAAACTTTGTAATTTCTTCTACAAACTCATCAATACTAATCTCTTTCCCGTGTTCTTCAACATCTACACTTATCAAGCTCCCACTTTCTACACACTACTGTTGCGAACCAGAAAAACAAAACTGTATATCATCACAAATTTTTTGTACATCTGATAACCGTGTAAAAGAGCTGTGTTCATTTCACTTAAACATAATGCAGAAGTTTTTACATAGTGCACTTTCCTTACTAACATCCGCATTCATGAGTGGAGTACTGCTAACATTCTTAAGTGATGAAAAGTACTTCTTCTTGAAAGACACTCTTCTTGAAAGACAAGCCAGAGAATGTCCGCGCAACTTAGTATATTTCCTTGCATTACATGGATCTAGTCCTTGTAACATCCTAATCATCTGTTTAACACTTTTTTTGCAAACGCTAGTAAACAATTTCACAATATTTCAATAGATTCCTGGCGAATACTGCACCTACTGCTACAATCCCACTTATATACAGGAGCTTGTGTACGCTTCCCTTGCGTTTCTTCAGCTATTACTTCTTCCACACTCCTAACAACCATTTCTTCTTTTGGAATGGGACAACCATCTTTCATCTCATAGCATCAACCACTAGTATCAACTGAATACGCTAATGTGCTCTGTTGAAAGTAGCTTTCTTCATTATAGAAAGGCTCAGTAGTAGAAGTGTGCTTCCATTCACCAGTGAAAGTTTTACAAAAGTTACTTCTATTAACAAGTCTTTTTCTTTTGCTTTTGTCTTTCATAAACTTCATTATTTTATCCAATGTTCTCATTCTCTTCAATATTAAAATAAATAATTTTTGTTTCAAATCAAAGCAGTATCTACTACACTTTCAATGTGTTGCTTCTTATACGCTGATGATCTTCTTTTGTACTTTTTACAATCTTTTAATACATTTTGAATTACTCTACTTCGAAAGAGTCATACACGTATCTCTTTAAATTGTTTTTCTCTTCTTGTAACGTGTTGTTTTTTCCAAAAACTAATGTTTTTTTACCATTAGAAATGTTGTTCTCCTTCTGCTTTGTTGTAAAACTTTTTCCTTTCATTGCTATTGTCTTTCTTTAATTTCTCTGCTACTCTTTTAAGAAAGTGTTTAGTGCTCTTACCAGAACAAACTTTATCCTTAGTAACATTTTCATCTTTTTGTAACGCAGTCTTTTTACTTTTCTTTAAGTAGATCTTTTTTTTGTTGTCTTCTCTTTTCGTGTTTTCTTGCCATCTTGAATTTGTGATCCAAACAAAATAATTTTCTGAAAAACAAAGAACAGTTTCAAAAGTTTGTTACATGAATTAACTATTTTAAATTCATTACATATGAAAACTGATATTAATTAGTAAGCAATTAATTACAATTAAATTGCTATTCTCTTTATTACAAATAAAAAAACAAAAGTGTACAAACAAGCAAGAGAACTGCAGAAAGAGGAAAAATCGTACTGAAAGAGAAAGAAAGGGACAGAAAGAAATATTTTTTTAGAAACACCTAAAAGAAATACACAAACATCAACACAGCTACTAAAAAATGTGAGAAATTCAGAAAGAGGCAACAGAGCTGCACAAAGAGACAACAGAGGTGCACAGAGATGCAAGAGTGATACAGAAGGAGGCAAGACAAGAGAAATCGGACGATAAGACCCTGGCAGATCCGATGGCTTGTCTTTTTCCTGAAGATGACAATGTTGGCCTCGTCCCAAGATTGCGGTGCACTTCCCATTTGGGCAGCTTGGAGGACGACCAACAAATCTATTTTAATCTCCTGAAAAAAGGTCCTATATACCTCCGAAGGAAGCCTATCGGGACCCGCTGCCTTACCAACCGCCATGCTATTTATGGCTAGTTCTAGCTCTTCCATAGTAATAGGGCTTTCCAAGATCTCAACCTCCTCCTGACCGACTTGTTCCACCAGCTGTTGTATTGCAGTGTCCCCTATATGTGACCCTGTCTCTTTTCCTAGATAAAGATTTTCATAAAATTCATAAAAAATCTGCAGGATTTCCTGAGGGTCATAGACCATTTCGCCTAACTGATTCTTCATGCCGGCTATTCTATGAGCAGCTTCGTTAGAGCGCAATCTGTTGGCCAGGCAACGCCCTACCGCTTCTCCATACTCGTAGCATTCCTTTTTGTATACCAAATATTTAGCTGCGATTTCCTTATTCCAGGATAGATTAATGTTAGCCTTGCATCTAGCGACCCTGGTTTGTAATTCGTCAATATCATTTTTAGCCAGGATCCCCTGTGTAAGATTTTCTTCCGCAGTCTTAAGTTTAATATACAATTCCTGCATTGCAAGCTCGTCAACTGTGATGGGAAAATTTATGCCAAAATCCTAGCGAATAGGTTAGCAAAGGTTATCTCGTCCCTGGTCTCCCCAAAACAACATGGATTTATTCCTGGCCGGGGGACTGTGAATCATATTAGCAGAATTGTGACGCTCTTTGATATTGCTCTGGTCGAAGCTAGGGACCTGGGGCTGATCCTGCTCGATGCCGAGAAGGCATTCGATCGTGTGGCCTGGGATTTCCTTTGGGGGGTTATGCAGTCGATGGGGTTTGGTCAGGGTTTTATCCAGGCTGTAAAAGTATTATATCGATCACCTTCGGCAAGGATCTGCTCTATGGGTCTGGCATCAGGCCCCATAAAAATTTCAAGAGGCACACAGCAGGGTTGCCCATGCTCTCCCCTCCTGTTTGCCCTTTATATCAATCCTTTTCTAAGAATGTTAGAGAGAAGTACCCAGATTAAACCTTTTCGCGTTTTGGAAGACCAGTTTCGTGTCTTTGCATATGCTGATGACATTGCCATCATAACATCGGATCCCCTCTTGGCTATATCTGAAGTAGAACGCTTAGCATGCGAGTTTGGCGTGGTTTCGGGCTATAAGATGAATACATCTAAAACCCAGATTTTGTGTACAAAACAGATCATGGCCCATGATCCTAGAGTGGTTAAGGAAGTCACATATCTGGGTATTAAGATCCGAGAAAACTTGAAAGATCTGGTTGATATTAACTGGGGGATATCACTACCAGGGTAAAGCAACTGTTAGATAGTTGGGATTGCCTACATCTTTCTCTGGTAGGTAGAGCAAACATTCTCAAAATGAATATTCTCCCTAAGGTGTTGTACTTCTTTAGGTCTGTACCGTTGGAGGTATCCCGCGCCCAGCTTCAACATCTGCAGGCACTTTGCGCCAAGTTCTTGTGGGCTCCAGGGAAACCCAGGAGAGCAATGCATTATATGACTCTTCCCAGAGAAAGGGGGGGGTGGTCAGTCCCCGATTTTACATTGTATTACTACTCTTGTCTCTTATTGAATATGCGGTTATTGTTGACTGGAGAAGAAGTCAGCAATACGGCTGAGGCTCCCTCAATTTATCAGATGGTGTTAGGTAAAGAGGTCAAGAACTGCCTGTTCAAAAAATTGGATAGGAGCTATTATAAAAGAACACGTTTTAAAATTTTAGGGGCAGCTTTTAAAGTTTGGAATGTGGTTCGCAAATACTTACAAATTCGGGGATTACATTTTTATACTCCAACTACGGCCGTAGGCATATTGCCACCAATATTTCATGACCAAGTCGTTAGTAGTTGGAGACAGAATGGCATCTCTCAAATAGGTGACTTTTATGAAGTCGGGGGGCTTTATGCTTCTTTTACAGATTTAGCAGCAAAATTTCTTCTCCATAAGAAACATTTTTTTAAATTCTTACAAATACGAGATTTCCTGAGCAAATTATCCACGACTATGGTACCACTTAAAATAGTCGAAGCTATTAGGGGCCAAGAAAAGATAGGGGCTCTTTATAAAATCCTATTAGAGTCAAGGAGGGACGATCTGGAAAAACACAATTGTAAGTGGGCAGCAAAAGTGGGAGAGCCAGGGGTGTCTATAGAGAAGGCAATTGCTGTTGCCGGGAAATTTGTCTGTCGGCGAATCTTAAAGCCCAGTTTTACAAAACTGTATTTAATCTCTATTATACTCCCGCCAAGATGATGAAATGGGGGAGGGGTAATGATGGCAAATGCTTTCGATGTGGTATGGATAACGCTGATAGTATTCATATTTTTTTGATTGTGTCAAACTAGGGCCATATATACGACATATAGAGAAATTTATGACAGAAATTTCGGGGTCAGCGTTAAAATATCTGCCTCTATGATGTTGTTGGGGACCGGCGAGGATCTCGAGCAAGGGAGACCCATGTATAAACTCCGATATTTGCTCTTTATTGCTACGGCGGTTGCTCGACTATGTGTAGCGTCTTCTTGGCTTCAACCGGAAGTACCATCTTTTGAAATCTGGCGAGCCCGGTTCTATAATATGTATAACTTGGAGCATAGTCTCTATTCTCTAAAAGGATCAAGGAAACGCAAATTAGGTATATATATATGGGGGCAATGGCCGATCATATGAATTGTTGAGTGGAATGATAATCCAATTTAATTTATCTCAACTTTGTTTTGTGGTATAATGGAATGAAATGAATTGCTTTCATGTCTTGTTATCAGATCTGTATGTATTTTTGATACTTTGATATTGTGGATAATAAAAAAAAAAAAAAAAGGAGGCAAGACAACTGCAAAACAGGGAACACGTACAGAAATAGGCAAGAGGGGTGCAAAAAGAGGCAAGACAGGTGCAGAAAGAGAGAAAAGGGGTGCAGAAACATACGATATGGGTGGAAAAAGAGGCAAGATGACAGCCAAAAGAACCAACAGAGGTGCACATAGAGGCAAGACAAGTGCAGAAAGAAGCAACAAACCTGGTTAAAGTGGCAAGACAAGTGCATAAAGAATCAAGGCATCTGCAGAAAAAAAGTGAGGTGCAGAAAGACGGAACAGAAGTGGAGAAACATGAAAGAGAGGTATAGAAAGAGGCAAAAGAGCTGCAAGAACGGGAAAGAGGCCTGCAAAAAGAAGCAAAAAAGGTGCAGAAACAAAGAAGAGAAGTACAAAAACAAGCAGCAGAGCTCCAGAAACACACAAGAAGGATGCACAAAGAAAGAAGACAAGTGCAGAAACAAGGAACTGACATGCAATACAGTCCAGACAAGTGCACAAACAAGCAAGAGAACTCCAGAAATTCAAAACACCAATCTTTGCAATGTTACTATTGTAAGTCTCACCATACTCCACAAAGTATGCATGCATGTGTCTGTGCCTTTTGCTAGTGCCATCATATATCTATTTCTATGTATTTTTTATGTATGATGCCACTAGCAAAAGGCACAGACGTATACATGCATGCGTTCAGGAATATGCAGAGACTTACAACAGTGATATGTGAAGGGTTGTTGCTTTATATTTGGCTAGGCCAAACACTGAGTAGTCGCTAAATAGTGGAGCTACAAGAGAAAACTGAGGTTTAAAATATCCTGGCAGAGGGATTAGTGATTAAGCTAGTTTGTACGAGTCTGTGGAAAGGTACACTTGAAGTACGCCGTATAAAGTTTTGGTGTGTTCTTGAAATGGAAAGTGCAGTCTCTCTAGTTGAAAGGAGTGCATGGTCTTGCGACTGAGTTATATCTCTACTTGTACATCTGTTTTCACACATGTTATGCATCTAAAGATGGTACATCTATAAAAACATGTATACATGTATTTGTATCCTTCTTTCATGAAGGATGCGACTAATAAATCAACAAAGTAGACTAATGACTAATCCCTCTGCCAGCATGTCTTAAACCTCACTTTGGTCTAGCACCTTTACTATTCAGCAACTACTAAGAGTGTTGGGCTTAGCCACATATAAAGCATGAACCCTTTGCATGTCACTGTTGTAAGTGTCATCATATTCCTGAAAACATGCATACATGTATCTGTGCTTTTTGTTAGTGACATCATACATAAAAGAGCATACAAATGCATGTATACCTGTGTTTTATAGGTCTACGATCTTCACATGCATAACACGTATGAAAATACATGGCTAGTGCCTCAGTAAATTAATGAGTGCAAAAGTAATGTCTGGCTGCTTAGAACACTGCATGGGTAGTGCCTGAGTGAATGGATTAATCCACCTGTAGTGCCTGCGTCATTGGATGAGTGCATGGGGTAGTGCTTCACACAATAGATGAGTGCATGGGTACTGCCTGAGTGAATGGATGAGTGCAAGAGTAGTGCCTGATTCATTACACGATTGTGTAGGTAATGTCTTATTAATTCAATGTGTGCATAGGTAGTGCATCCTTGATTGCATGAGTGCATGAGTAGTGCCTGTGTGATTCGATGAGTGTATGGGTGCTGCCTGAATGGAATGATGCATGCAAGGGTAATGGCTGCGTCATTGGATGAGTGCATACGTACTGCCTGAGCGAATGGATGAGTGCATGAGTAGTACCTGAGTGAATGCTTGAGTGCAAGAGTAGTGGCTAGGTGATTGCATGACTGTGTAGGTAATGCCTCATTAATTTGATGTCTGTATAGATAGTGCCTCTCTGATTGCATGACTGCATGGGTACTTCATGAGTGACTGGATGACTGCATAAGTACTGCCTGAGTGAATGGCTGAGTGCAAGAGTAGTACCTGACTGATTGCATGAGTCCATCGCTAGTGCCTATGTGATAGCATGAGTGCAGGTGTAGGGCCTGTGTGATTGCATGAATGCATAATTTGTGCCTGAGTAACTTCATGAGTGCAAGGGTATCATCTGAATGCTTAGATCAGTGCATGAATAGTGCCTCAGTAAAATCATGACTGTAACAGTAACGGCGGATTAATTGGATGAGTGCCACAGTAGTGCCTGATGGAATAGATAACTGCATAGGTAGTGCCTTAGTGAACAGTTGAGTACAAAACTAGTGCCTTACTGATTGCATGGGTACATGCATAGTGCCTCCGTGATTGCAACAGTACAAAGGTGGTGCCTGGGTGATTGTATGAGTGCATGAGAAGTACCTGAGTGAAAGTATGAGTGCAGGGCTAATGTTTTCGTCATTGGATGAGTGCATGAATAGTGCTTCAAGGAATAGATGAGTGCATGGGTAGTGCCTGAGTAAATGGTTTAGTGCAACTGTAGTGCCTGTATCATTCGATGACTGCTTCAGTATTGCTTAACAGAATAGATGAGTGCATAGGTAGTGACAAACTGAATGGTTGAGTGCAAGACTACTGACTGGGTCATTGCATGTTTGCGTAGGTAATATCTGATTGATTGGATGTGTGTATAGGTAGAGTCTCCTTCATTGCATGAGTGCATTGGTACTGCCTTGGTGATTGGAAGACTGATACCAAGTAGCCTAATCACGAATCCCTCTGCCAGCATGTCTTAAACCTCAGTTTTCTCTGTAGCTTCACTTTTCAGCGACTACTCAGACTGTTTGGCCTAGCCAAATATAAAGCACCAACCCTTCACATGTCACAGTTGTAAGTCTCACCATATTACTGAAACCATGCATGCATGTGTCTCTGCCTTTTGCTAGTGCCATCATACATAAAAGAAATATACAAATTGATGTATACATGTGTTTTATAGGTATCGGATCTTCCGATACATAACACGTGTAAAAATACATGTAGAAGTATAGACATACCTTAGCAAAGTCGGATTGCTAAGACGGACACTCCGGCAATGTACAATGTGCCGGTATGTAAGTTGCAACTGTGTGCCGCTTTTTTGTGTAGCATTGAAGCCGATTGGAACTTTCTCTGTGCTGTTCAGATGCCTCCAACAGCCCAGTGAGGGCCTAAGTGGTATTTTTCGACGCAGATAGGCCTCTGTTACCTTCCTTTTACAAACGAGGGGGAAGAAGCGTTGGGGGAGGAGGAGGGGGGGGTCAAGGGATGTGTCATTCAAAGTCTCTCGATCTACAGGCCCTGTAATGTACGCAGATTCAGCACGAGCAGGGAGCCTGACAATTACCTTCTTATATTCAGGTGTGGTTCACCAGTGTGAACAAATCCATGCACAAAGTGTGCAGGCAACATTTGCATTTCTTTTTTATCTCCCTGAAGTTAATAAAACATGTCTCTTGTAAACCCCCCAGTATTTTCCGACAAGGCACAATCTGCAAATGTGGGCCATTTCTTTTACGTTGGCCGGGCCGGTTTTGGATCCAAATTCAACACTGTACCTCAGTCACAAGACCATGCGGTCCTTTGAACGTGACAAACTGCACTCGTGTAGCATTGAAGCCGATTGGGACTTTCTCTGTGCTGTTCAGATGCCACCAGCAGCCCAGTGAGGGTCTAAGTGGTATTTTTTGACTCAGATGGGCCTCTGTTACCTTCCTTTTACAAACAGGGGGAGGAAGCGTTGGGGGGAGGAGGTGGGGGTCAAGGGACATGTCATTCCCAGTCTCTCGATCTGCCAACCCTGTAATGTATGCAGATTCAGCACGAGCAGGGAGCCTTACAATTACCTTCACTTATATTCAAGTGTGGTTCACCAGTGTGAACAAATCCGTGCACAAAGTGTGCAGGCAACATTTGCATTTCTTTTTTATCTTCCTGAAGTTAATAAAACGTGTCTCTTGTAAAGCCCCCCCAGTATTTTCCGACAAGGCACAATCTGCAAATGTGGGCCATTTCCTTTACGTTGGCCGGGCCGATTTTGGATCCCAATTCAACCCTGTACCTCAGTCACAAGACCATGCAGTCCTTTCAACATGACAGACTGCACTCCTCATTTCATGAAGACACCTAAATATATACGGCGCACTTCAACTATACCTTTCCAGAGACTCGTACCAAGTACCATAATCACTAATCCCTTTGCCAGCATGTCTTTAACCTCACTTTTGTCTTGCAGCATCACTACTCAGCAACTACTAAGAGTGTTGGGCCTAGCCAAATATAAAGCAGCAACCCTTCACATGTCACAGTTGTAAGTCTCACCATATTACTGAAAGCATGCATGCATCTGTCTGTGCCTTTTGCTAGTGGCATCAAACATAAAAGAAACATACAAATAGACGTATACCTGTGTTTTATAGGTATCGATCTTCCGATGCATAACACGTGGGAAAATACATGTAGAAGCATAGACATACCTCTGCAAAGTCGGACTGCTAAGACGAACACTCGGGCAATGTACAATGGGCCGGTATGTAAGTTGCAACTGTGAGCCACTTTTTTGTGTAGCATGGAAGCCGATTGGGACTTTGTGTGCTGTTCAGATGCCGCCAACAGTCCAGTGAGGGTCTATGTGGTATTTCTTTACACAGATGGGCCTGTGTTACCTTCCTTTTACAGACGGGGGAGGAAGCGTTAGGGGGGAGGGGAAGGGAGGGGGGGTCAAGGGACGTGTCATTCCCGGTCTCTCGATCTGCCGGCCCTGTAATGTACGCAGATTCTGCACGGGCAGGGAGCCTGACAATTACCTTCACTCGTATTCAGGTGTTGTTCACAAGTGTGAACAAATCCATGCACAAAGTGTGCAGGCAACATTTGCATTTCTTTTTTATCTCCCTCAAGTTAATAAAACATGTCTCTTGTAAAGCCCCCCGCAGTATTTTCCGACAAGGCACAATCTGCAAACGTGGGCCATTTCTTTTACCTTGGCCGGACCAATTTTGGATCACAATTCAACCCTGTACCTCAGTCACAAGACCATGCAGTCCTTTCAACATGACAGACTGCACTCCTCATTCACGAAGACACCTAAATATATACGGCGTACTTCAACTATACCTTTCCAGAGACTCATACCAAGTACCATAATCACGAATCCCTCTGCCAGCATGTCTTTAACCTCACTTTTCTCCTGCAGCTTCACTACTCAGTAACTACTAACAGGCACATGCATCAACCATTTTTGCGAGCGCAAACGGTGCGATTCGCAAAAATCGGCCGTTTGCGCCCGCAAAAAGGGCATTTGCGATGCATCAAGGTTCAAGGCACTCACAATCTGAGAATTTGCAATTATTTGCGATTTTTCAAATTGCGATTGCATGTAAGGAATCGCAATTTGCGATTCCTTAAATGCAATGCAAGAACCACTTTAGAATAAGCGATTTCGCTAATAAGGCGCAAATTACCATGAAGTTGAACTTGATGGTAATTTGCAAAACTTTGAAAAATGCACTTAAGTGCATTTTTCAAAGTTTCATGTTGTGCACACACATGACCTTGGGGCATGTGTGTGCGCCAACATGGAGTGCGCATCACTATTTCAGGGGTGCAACAGGGTGTCATTTTGACACCCTTGCACCTGAAGTAGCATGCGCAATTTGCGAGTACCTATTGGTACTCGCAAATTCCGCATGCAATCTCCCATTCATGAATGGGGAGCCATTCCTTAATTACGACTCGCAATTTGCGAGTCGCAATTAAGGAATTTGTAGGAATCACTATTTTTGCGAGCGCAAACGGTGTGATTCGCAAAAATCGGCCGTTTGCGCCCGCAAAAAGGGCATTTGCGATGCATCAAGGTTCAAGGCACTCGCAATCTGAGAATTCGCAATTATTTGCAATTTCTCAAATTGCGATTGCATTTAAGGAATCGCAATTTGCGATTCCTTAAATGCAATGCAAGAACCACTTTAGAATAGCGATTTCGCTAATAAGGGCGCAAATTACCATGAAGTTGAACTTGATGGTAATTTGCAAAAACTTTGAAAAATGCACTTTAGTGCATTTTTCAAAAGTTTCATGTTGCTTGTACACACATGCCCTTGGGGCATGTGTGTGCGCAACATGGATGCACATCACTATTTCAGGGGTGCAACAGGGTGTCATTTTGACACCCTTGAAATTGCATGCGCAATTTGCGAGTACCTATTGGTAAATTGCGCATGCAATCTCCCATTCATTCCTATGGGCCTGTAGGCCCATAGGAATTAATGCGGAGCCATTCCTTAATTGCGACTCGCAATTTGCGAGTCGCAATTAAGGAATTTGTAGGAATCGCTATTTTCTCAGCGATTCCTACATGCATAGGCATTTGCGCTTCCTTATTAGCGAATCCTTATTTTTCGCTAATAAGGAATCGCAAATGGCATGTTTGATGCATGTGCCTGTTAGTGTTGGGCCTAGCCAAATATAAAGCAGCAACCCTTCACATGTCACAGTTGTAAGTCTCACCATATCACTGTAAGCATGCATGCATCTGTCTGTGCCTTTTGCTAGTGGCATCCTACATAAAAGAAACATACAAATAGATGTATACCTGTGTTTTATAGGTGTCGGATCTTCCGATGCATAACACGTGTAAAAATACATGTAGAAGTATAGACATACCTCTGCAAAGTCGGATTAGTAAGACGGACACTCGGGCAATGTACAATGGGCCGGTATGTAAGTTGCAACTGTGTGCCGCTTTTTTGTGTAGCATAGAAGCTGATTGGGACTTTATCTGTGCTGTTCAGATGCCCCCAGCGAGGACCTGAGTGGTATTTTTCAATGCAGATGGGCCTCTGTTACTTTCTTTTTGCAAACAGGGGCAGGAAGCGTTGGGGGGGGGGGAGTCGAGGGAGGTCTCTCGATGTACCGGCCCTCTAATGTACAAAGATTGAGCAGGGGCAGGAAGCCTGAGAATTAACTTCACTTTTATTCAGGTGTGGTTCACCAGTGTGAACAAATCCAGGCACAAAGTGTGCACGCAACAATTGCACTTCTTTTTTATCTCCCTGAAGTTAATAAAACATGGCTGTTTTAAAGCCCCCCCACTATCTTGCGACAAGGCGCTATCTGCAAATGTGGGCCATTTCTTTCACGTTGGCGGGGCCGATTTTGGATCCCAATTCAACCCTGTACCTCATTCACAAGACCATGCAGTGCTTTCAACATGACAGACTGCACTCCTCATTTCTCGAAGACACCTAAATGTATACGGGGTACTTCAAGCGTACCTTTCCACAGAGCCATACAAAGTAGCCTAATCACTAATTCCTCTCCCAGCATGTCCTTAAACCTCACTTTTCTCTTGCAGCTTGACTATTCAACAACTACTCAGTCTTTGTACATTTAGTAACATATGTCAAACAGCAGACTTCTGTAATAATTTGTCATCTTTTAAAAAAAAATATTTTCAAACTTAAAAATATTACTCCAAAGACTGAACCACTACTACACAATACATAACACACCTTACAAATTTGTAACTCACCTCTGTATAGTATTGCAGAATATCAAATATCAAACACATAAAAAAAAATTCTCACACAATAAATGTAATGCAGCACTCTCAACAAGGTAAAACCAGTAATTGCAAACTTTCCCTCTCTTTCTGCACACAAATAGATGTAAGTAACAAATCAAATTCGTTCCTTCATTATTTCAAATTGTAGAACACATTTCTATAGGTTACTCATATTAACCCTTTCTAACTCTATTCTAAAAGTGTCCAAACTGGTTCTGTAATTTTGTGTAGTGGCGACTCTACCACGCTGCTGCATCGCCATGGAGCCCCGAACACTTACGAGAGTTCAAAAACCTATTTCCAATAATACTACTGCTAATTTTGAACAACACACTTCTAAGCATACTACTGATTTAGAAAAACTAACTTTAATAGCTTATCACTTGTCTTTAAAACTGCATTTCATATTTTAATACCACAGTTGTTTCAACCCTTCCCACACTCTCCTTAATGCCAGTTTCCATAGCAACAGTTTCTGCAACATTGAACGGCACGTGCAGGTCACAAGTTCACCATATTTCATAGCAACAGTTTCTGCAACATTCAACGGCAGGTGCAGGTCACAAGTTCACCATATTTTTAAGTTCAGAACAGTAGCTCCCAAATGCAAATAGCAGGTGTGGTTGACTTCTGCAACATGTTATCATATCCTATGTACTGTACCTTTCAGACATTTTTTATTAACCAATCAGAAACATGCTTTTGCACGAAAGTAACATGCATCCAATTTTTCAGTGCACACTGTTGATCATCAACCAATCAGTTATCGGTTTTCTCAAAAAAGCTTGTTCTCCACTTTTTTTTACATATCTCTCATTTTGCCAATGTACTACATCAACTACAGACATCTTTTGATTCCTTCCAGACATCCCTTCAAAATGCTTACAGTATGGATCATAGGGCACAGCTATGTTTTCTGGTGCAAAAGGTATGCTGAACACAGACGTATTGACAAAGACCTAGGTTTGCAAAATGTGGATATTAAATGGTTTGCACAGAGAGGATTAAAGTGACACCAATTGATGCCTTTGGCTAAAACCTTTTTGCATCTCCAACCCCCTGACCTCATGATTGTGTACTGTGGTGGCAATGACCTAGGCACATTTACCGGGGTTGGGCTGGAAATGCTAATGAAGGATACCTTTGCACAGTTGATGCTGCTTTTGCCTCAAACTGTCTTTGTATACTCTAATATTTGCCAAAGACAGAAATGTAAGTGGTCAAATCAATTCTGTCCTCAGATTGAGAAAGCTAGGAAGAATGTCAATAAGGCTGCTTACCTCAGAGATCATAGAATGGGGTCCATCTATAACCACAATCTACGTTTTGATATGGATGACATCTACTGAAGTGATGGAGTTCATTTCAAAGATGATTGAAACAGAGTTTTTCTCAACAACCTCAAGCTGTGCATCCGCACTTACATGTAGCTCCAACAAAGTCATAATGAAAACAAGGGCTCTTTTTAGAGCCACCCTATAACCCAGAACTCAATCTTATTTATTTTTTAACATACATACTCTGTTTAAATATTTTTTGGATTCGCGAACCCGTCGCAACATTACACAAGGCCGTGCTATGAGCCGCGATGGCGTCACCACTCCTATCACGAAAGAAAAAAAAATTAATACCCCCTAGTTACATTGGTCAATATCGTACCCGGGGACCCTATCCCCCCGGGGCCCTACCATTTCTAATTTTTTGTAAAACGAGGAAGGGAGGCCACATGGCCCCCTCCCGGGCCATTGTAGGCCCCGGGGACCCCATCCCCCGTGGCCTGGCCACACGTTGGGGACCGTAGGGAGAGCCCCAATGCCCCCGCAGTCCCTGTCAGCTCCCCACCTCCTGCGGGAGCCGGCATTGCTTTTGGACAAAGGCAGCTGCTGACATGCAGCTCCCTTTGCCCAAAAGCAAATCTGCTTCGCTTTATGGAAGCGAGAGCAAATTTCCTCCTCTCGTTTCCACAAAGCAAAGCAGAAGTTTGCTATGCTCCCGCCCTGCCATAGCAAACTGCAATGTCCCGGGGGTAGACACCACGGGACATTGTTGGAACCGGCCCTCGGAGATGGCGATACCCAGGGCATGGAAAGCTCCTCAAGGGACACTGCGCGATCCGCCTCCATCAAATTTAAAGCCCCGAGAAGATCGTGCTCCCCGGGGCCGGCAGTCTGCTACAGACCCCCGCATTTTAATTGATGAATGCCCCGGGGAAGTAGTGGCCCCCGGGACAGTGTGGGGGGGGCTTGAGCCCCTCCACACTTACATTTTACGTATAGCTCTGGGGAGGTGGTGCTCTTCGGGCGGAGGGGGGGCCGCGTGCCCCCTCCCATTTCCCCATGACAGAAGTAGCCCCCGCATAATAACTAAACATTGCTCCCGGGAACTGGCCCACCCGGGGGCTTAATTAAACAAAGCGTGCAACACCGCGCTTCGTTTTTTTTTTCCAGCGTGATTTGCGAACACTACGCGACTTCCGCCAAAAATATTTTTTTCCAAATGCTTTTTTGGACCTTCTGGGTCCCTGTGGCACCCCTTGAGCAGCCCCAGGGGGTCAGAGTGTTCCTACCCTGCCCCTTCTCTCTTTTTTCACCTTTTTTCTTGTGCCTCAGTTCAAACGAGTCACAAGATGCCTGCCAATACTTTCTGGTTTGAACTGTTAGCCAATCAGAGTCAAGCTCATGATCGGGAGGGTTCGCGTATCCACCCGCCGAAAATATTTTTAAAAAGTACTTTTTTTGAACTTCGGGATCCCTGTGGCAGCCCCTGAGCAGCCCCAGGGGGTCAGAGTGTTCCTACCCTGCCCCTTTTCTTCTTTTTTCACCCTTTTTCTTCCGACTCGGTTCAACCGAGTCACAAGATGGCTGCCAACTTTTCCTGGTTTGAAGTGTTGGCAGCAAATCAGAAACAAGCTCGAGATCGGGAGGGTTCAGCCGATCAGATCTCACAATTCTCAAATATCGATATCTGTAATTGTTTAAATTTCTCAAAAACTACTGAACGGAATTACAGCATTTAAAGAAAAGAGTGCTTTCTGCGCCAAAAGCTACCTTTTTGCCAAATTTGGTGTAATTCCGTTCAGCAGTTCGGGCTGTAGCCTTGTCTAAAGTTTCCTATGGAAATTAACATGGAGAAAACACGTTTGGTACCCCCCTTTTTTCTCGGCCCCCGCTTGACAAATCACCCGAAACATTCAAGACAGGAGCTGACTGGAGCGCCCCATTAGTTTTGAAAATTTCGTGAAGATTCGTCAAACGGCGCCAAAGATATTGGCAAAAGAAAAAACGCTTTTTGAATAGAAGCAAGGTCCTAACTATAACTACCTACTGGCGACCGCCAGTAGGTAATAAATTACCTACTGGCGGTCGCCAGTAGGTAGTTATAGTTAGGACCTAGTTTCCATAGGAAAAGCGTTTTTTGTTTTCTGAATAACTTTGGCGCCGGTTGACGAATCTTCGCGAAATTTTCAAAACTAGCGATCAGCTCCGGTCAGCTCCTGTCTTGAAAGTTTCGGGGTGACTCGACAAGCGGTGGCCGAGAAAAGAGGGGGGTCCCAAAACGTGTTATCCCCATGTATTTTTCCATAGGAAACTTTAGACAAAGCTACAGCCCGAACTGCTGAACGGAATTACACCAAATTTGGCAAAAAGGTAGGTCTTGGTTCAGAAAGAGTCCTTTTTGTTAAATGGTGTAAATCCGTTCAGTAGTTGCTGAGAAATTAGAAAAAGAAAAATTATTGATATCTGGGCGGAGCCTAACCACATCGCATGGTGAGATCTGATTGGCTGTCAGCACTTCATCCTGGAATTGCTGGCAGCCATACATGATAGCACCCCATTGAAATGCATTGTAGTGAATAGAAAATTTTGAGGGTCACCAAAAGGAGAACTATAAAGGGTGATAACAGACTTTAGTTACATTAGAATTCATTTGTTGATGGTACCATACTAATTTCAGGAATTGTGGTGTGTTCTAAGGTGATTTTACCCTGTGAAAAACCTTCTGCTGGGATATCATGTTTGAGAGAAAACTATTTTCTCATGCTTGTCCCATAGAGGTTTGGAAGGTGCTCCAGAAGCTAAAATGAGAGCATATTTTCTGTAAATTCACATTATCTTTCTCAGTCATGTGAGAATGAAGTCTGACATTCTCAGTAAAACATGTACATCCAACAAGGGCAGAGACTGTCAGTTGATTCCTTTGTGTTCTACTGCAGCTTCCCAGAGTGTTCTAAAGAACAACTAGAGCGCTAACAGCCTTACTTATGACAAAAGTATGGCACACCTGAAGCCATCTTGATTGGAATAAACTGGTAACACTTAAAACATTTAATTTAAAAAGGAACAAAATGATGGGGTTCATTTTGTCATAGAAATTATGGTTAGTGCTGTAGAAAGAAAAATGAGGACATGTTTTAAGTGAGATCTCAAATATCTTCCTGTTATATTTCAACAGGAGCAGCCTGTCAGTTGATTCCTTTGTGTTCTACTGCAGCTTCCCAGAGTGTTCTAAAGAACAACTAGAGCGCTAACAGTCTTACTTAAGACAAAATAAGGCACACCTGGAGCCATCTTGATTGGAATAAACTGGTAACACTTAAAACATTTAATTTAAAAAGGAACAAAATGAGGGGGTTCATGTTGTCATAAAAATTATGGTTAGTGCTGTAGAAAGAAAAATTAGGACATGTTTTAAGTGAGATCTCAAATCCTCTTCTATTTCATTAGAAAATTCTGACATGCAGACTGAAACAATCCCTTTCAATACCAGCAGTAGACTTCCAGTTAACTCCCTGGTGAGCAGTAGCTTTACTACAGTGATCTAATGAGCACCTAGAGTGCTAACATTCTGAAATTATGGCAAATGTGTGACACATCTGAATGCCTTCTTGATGGAATCAAAGTAAAAACTGAAAGCATTTCCTACTGAGGAGACTGCAGTAAATGAGGAAATTAGGAAACTTCATAACAAATAAGTCTCCCAAGATGGCCACCAGAGAAAAAAGAGCCCAAATGTAGCACAAATATCACCCAGATGTAGCCCACATATAGCCCAATGACAGAAGTGTGCAAAACACTTTTTATTTTTTGTTTTTTGGCAGTTTTATATAGTGCAGACTGGTCAGGTATTGGAGCGTTGCATCTTACTTGGACCCCTTATTGCATATTTTGCACAAAGTACATGAGATTGATCTTGCGAAACATTGAACTTTACTATTCTGTTAACCTGAAGTTGCTCTGAACCGGGCTTTGTAACACCCATTTTTACCTACTGGTTTTAATTAATTCTCACTGTATTGTATTAAGAAAGAGGATTTACTGTTTTTATGTACACTTTTATGATCTATGTTTCTAAATCAGATCGAATAAAGTTTAATGAATTTAATTTAAATCTCCCAAGATGGCCACCAGAGAAAAAGGAGCCCAAATGTAGCACAAATATCACCCAGATGTAGCCCATGTATAGCCCAATGACAGAAGCGTGGAAAACACTTTTTATCCTTTGTTTTTTTGCAGTTTTATATAGTGCAGGCTGGTCAGATATTGGAGTGATTTACATGAGCATTGGTTACATCATACAAGGACAAACTCATTTTGGTTGTAGGCATGGGGAGATTAAGTGATTTGACCAGAATCACAGAATGTCGAGCTGAAGCAGAAACTCCAACTTGGTTCCCCAGTTGCAAAGTCTGCAGCTCTGGATGTAACACCACATTCTCTCCCCTGAGCGTAACATTTAACCAAGTGGTCAACTGGATAAAAAAACATTAAGATAACAAATAATTTAAAAGTGCTTTGTCGCTATTGGAGAACTCAGAAAATATGTCCTCATTTTAGTTTTTTAGAGCACTAACCATAATTTCTCTGCAAATAAAACCCTCTCATTTCTATAATTTCTAAAGGAAATGCTTTAGGTATTACAGTTTTGATTACATCAAGATGACGTCAGACGTGCCACACTTTTGTAATAAATATAGAATGTTAGCAATCTAGTTGTCTTTTGTCTCTTTCTGCATGTCTCTTGCCGCTTTCTGCACCTCTCTTGCCTCTTTCTGCAGCTCACTCTCTTCTTTCTGCACCTCTCTTGCCTCTTTCTGCACCTCTCTTCCCTCATTCTGCAGCTCACTCTCTTCTATCTGTACCTCTCTTGCCTCTTTTGCACCTCTCTTGCCTCTTTCTGCACATCTCTTGCCTCTTTCTGCACCACTCTTGCCTCTTTCTACACCTCTCTTGCATCTTTCTGCACCTCTCTTGCCTCTTTCTGTACCTCTCTTGCCTCTTTCTGCACCTCTCTTCTTTCTGCACCTCTCGTGCCTGTTTCTGCACCTCTCTTGCTTCTTTATGCACCTCTCTTGCCTCTGTATGCACTTCTCTTGCTTATTTCTGCATCTCACTCTCTTCTTTCTGCACCGCTTGCCTCTTTCTGCAGCTCTCCTCCCTCTTTCTGCAGCTCACTCTCTTCTTTCTGCACCTCTCTTGCCTCTTTCTGCACCTCTCATGCCTCTTTCTGCACCTCTCTTGGTTCTTTCTGCAGCTCACTCTCTTCTTTCTGTACCTCTCTTGCCTCTTTCTGTACCTCTCTTGCCTCTTTCTGCACCTCTCTTGCCTCTTTCTACAGCTCACTCTCGTTTTTCTGCACCTCTCCTGTCTCTTTCTGCACCTCTCTTGCCTCTTTCTGAACATTTCTTCCTCTTTCTGCACCTCTCTTGCCTCTTTGTGCACCTCTCTTGACTCTTTTTGCTCTTCTCTTGCTTCTTTCTGCAGCTCACTTGCTTCTTTCTGCGCCTTTCTTCCTCTTTCTGTACCTCTCTTGACTCTTTCTACACCTCTTACCTCTTTCTGCACCTCTTGCCTCTTTCTACACCTCTTACCTCTTTCTGCACCTCTCTTGCCTCTTTCTGCACCTCTCTTGCCTCTTTCTACACCTCTCTTCCCTCTTTCTGCAGCTCACTCCCTTCTTTCTGCACCCCTCTTGCCTCTTTATGCACCTCTCTTGCCTCTTTCAGCACCTCTCTTGCCTCTTTCTGCACCAGTCTTCTCTTTCTACACCTCTCATGCCTATTTCTGTACCTCTCTTGCCTCTTTCTGCACCTCTCTTGCCTCTTTCTGCACCTCTCTTGCCTCTTTCTGCACCTCTCTTGCCTCTTTCTGCACCTCTCTTGCCTCTTTCTGCACCTCTCTTGCCTCTTTCTGCACCTCTCTTGCCTCTTTCTTCACCTCTCTTGCCTCTTTCTTCACCTTTCTTGCCTCTATCTGTACCTCTCTTGGCTTTCTACTCCACTCTTGGCTCTTTCTGCCCCTCTCTTGCCTCTTTCTGCACGTCTCTTGCCTCTTTCTGCACCTCTCTTGCCTCTTTCTGTACCTCACTCTCTTCTTTCTGCACCTCTCTTGCTTCTTTCTGCACCTTTCTTCCTTTTTCTGTATTTTTCTTGCCTTTTTCTGGACCTCTCCTGCCTCTTTCTGCACCTCTCTTGCCTCTTTCTGCACCTCTCTTGCCTCTTTCTGCACCTCACTTGCCTCTTTCTGCACCTCACTTGCCTCTTTCTGCGCCTTTCTTCCTCTTTCTGCACCTCACGCTCTTCTTTTTGCAACTGTTGCTTCTTTCTGTGCCTCTCTTGCTTCTTTCCGCACTTCTCTTGCTTCTTTCTGCACCTCTCTTGCCTCTTTCATCACTTCTCCTGCTTCCTTCTGCACCTTTGTTCCTCTTTTTGTACCTCTCTTGCTTCTTTCTGCACTTCTCTTGCTTCTTTCTGCACTTCTCTTGCTTCTTTCTTTCTCTTTCTGCACATGTCTTACCTATCTAGGTGTAGTTAGAAATTAGCATTTAAAAAACCTTAGAAATGCACTGAAAAAATCACAAGTTTCATGGACGTAATAGATAGAAATTAGCATTTAAAAAACCTTTGAAATTCAGTGAAAAAACCATAGGTTTCAGGGACGTTATAGTTAGAAATTATCATTTAAAAAAACCTTTGAAATTCACTGAAAAAAACATAGGTTTCAGGAACGTTGTAGTTAGTTGGACATTTCACTAGTACAAAACCAGAGAAATTCGCCCGTTATAGTTAGTTGAGCTAACTATAACTCGCGCCCCCGCAATGCACTGCTGATGAAGTCACATATTACATCATTCATGACATGGTCAGTGACATCACTGATGACATCTCAAATGACATCACTGATGACATCACTGATGACATCATCCATGTGATAATCTGATGCACCTCCTCACACCCTAATATAAAAGGAGCGTGGCCTCGGACCACCTCTCTGCAACGCAGCCCTGTGGCGCTTACTGGAGGGACCTGCTGGGCTAGTTGGCCCCCAGGGACCCTCAGGATTCAAGGGGACTTAATCCCCCAACTTAAAGCGCGCCACAGGGCACGTTTGCACACTTTTCAGGCCCCGCCCCCTTCCTGCACCACTGTGCAAACGGGCCCTCTGGCGCATTGTAAGTTGGGGGATTAAGTCCCCTTGAATCCTGAGGGTCCCTTGGGTCCAACTAGCCCAACAGGATTCAAGGGGACTTAATCCCCCAACTTACAACGTGATAGGGGGCACATTTGCACAGTGGTGCAGGGAGGGGGCGGGGCCTGATATAAGAAGTTAGCAATCCTGCTGTGTGGGGTTGGCCCCCAAGGTTGACGTTGGGGGCTACCTACTCCTCCTGTTACCTCCAGTAAATACCACACAGTGGGATTGCTAAGATGTGTTTCGGAGGCCACGCTCACCTTTCTCCACCACTCTGGAAACGCGACTGGTATGCTGTAGTTAGAAATTAGCATTTAAAAAACCTTTGAAATTCACTGAAAAAACCATAGGTTTCAGGGACGTTATAGTTAGAAATTAGCATTTAAAAAAAAACATTGAAATTCACTGAAAAAACCATAGGTTTCAGGCACGTTATAGTTAGAAATTAGCATTTAAAAAACCTTAGAAATTCACTGAAAAAACCATAGGTTTCAGGGACGTTATAGTTTGTTGGACATTTCTCTCGTACAAAACCATAGAAATTGCCCCGTTATAGTTAGTTCAGCTAACTATAACTCGCGCACCCGCAATGCACTTCTGATGACGTCACATATTACATCATTCATGACATGGTCAATGACATCACTGATGACATCATCCACGTGAATATCTGATGTGCCTCCTCACACTCTAATATAACCTTTGATACACCCACTGTAAAATACAGACTACCATTTTCGAAACCATCGACACACCAATACCAGTTACTACTTACGCACTCGCTGATTCCTAGGTCTACATGCACATCCACTCATTCACCCATAAAGTCACTCATACATGCAGTCACTCATCAATACAACACTATCATAAGCACTCATACACCTATACAGACACTCACACACCACCACTCATCCATGGAGTTACTCACACTGCTAGTCAGTCATGCAAAGAATCAATCACACTTCCATTTACTGACCTATACAGTTATACACACACCACATCACTTATTAAAACAGAAACAAACGCATACTTACTCTCTTATACAATCACTGATACAAGTACACACTCATCCATACAGCCACTCTCACAATCACTGACTCTCATGTATAGTCATTTATATACTCCAACTCTCACATACACTGCCTTTTACATATGTAGTTACTTGGACATGTACCACTGAGACATTCATTCTCTCACCAACACACCCATACACACACTCACCCACCCATACAGCTGTTTGCACATGTACTCTTGAACCCATACACCCAGTGAATCAACCACTCACACATCTATGCACTGACTGACTGAAAATATTTGTAAAGCGCACTACTGCCGAGGCGTCTTGGCGCTGGGTGATGTGCAACAACAGTGGCCATCAAGTTCAGGGTTGGGAAAAGAGCCGTGTTTTAATTTCCCTCCTGAAAACCGATCTGTTTGGCAGAAATCTCAGGTGTGTGGGCAGAGGCACAGAGTCACACACCTCCCACCCACCCACCCACACACACACTCAGGCACCCATACAAATACTCAGGCAACCAATCAATAGCCCATATAGACACTCATGTAGCTACTGACCAACCCATGCAGCAGCTTACACAACAACAAACATACTGATACAGACATTCACACAGTTTAGTCACTAACCCATGCATTAAGTAAGACACGTTTAATCACTCACTTATACAATCAGTCACGCACCTTCAAAATCCTCCATCCACACACTTATACACCCACTCATTCTTCAATACACCTTGGCATATATATATAAAACATATTTAAACTTTACAGAAACACACAGTCACTGGATGATGTCATCAGTGATGTCACTGACCATGTCATGAATGATGTAATATGTGACGTCATCATAAGTGCATTGCGGGTGCGTGAGTTATAGTTAGCTGAACTAACTATAACGGGGCAATTTCTATGGTTTTGTACGAGAGAAATGTCCAACTAACTATAACGTCCCTGAAACCTATGGTTTTTTCAGTGAATATATATATATATATATATATATATACACACACACACGTCTTTCAGAATGTTTACTGTAGAATGTCTAGGGAGTATAAAGGTCTGTGCTTAGAATGTTGAAGCAGAGAGCAGCCATATAGGATTGATGTCCTACTTGGATGTCTTGTGGGCCTGTACCATTTCGAGTAAAGTATTTACTTCAAACTTAAGAGTGACAGCGTCTTTTGTGGAGAACCGAACACTACACTGACGCATATGCCATTTCTCAGAAAGATTGATAATATCTTCATTTGACTGTGCAATCCACTTTTTCCCTTTGCCGAACAAACAGTAGCGGGGTCTGAACTCGCAAACTGTAAATAGATACATTTTAAAGGCCTTGTTTCCTTAATATCCCTTGACAATTTCGCATTTTAAATGTTCTCTCTGAACTCAGTCTTTCCCTTATTATTTAAATAAAAAAAGACTCCTAGTTTAGTCTAAACAAGCAATATGCAACTTCGTAAAATATTTTTGCTCATCATTTAACATTTTGCTAATTTAAATGTTTTTGCTAATAATCATTTAACGGATGTCGTTCTTCTCTTTTTTTCCCTCTAGGGTAATTCAAATAACATTGCCACTGTGGATATTTCAGCAGGCTTTGTGGGTCTTGATGGCTACGTTGAAATACCAGCTGTCTTCCTTACAGGATTTTCTACATACGCTGGACCTTTGCTTTGGGCCATGCATTTACTATGCTACTTGAATTCTGAAACACACAGGTACTAAATAGTAATGCACCCATAACTGGTTGTAAAACAATTTTTATTCTCTTCACTAATTTGGTGTTTTTGTAGGCAATGAACAGAATCTTGAAGTGCAGTTGTATTGTATTTCCATTTATATAGCACTTACTACTCTGACAAGTCATTGAAGCGCTTTTAGGTGACAAGTAGGATGTTGAATGCATGATTCCAGGCTACTCTTATTGTAGAGAAATAGAGGAAGCGTAAAAACAAAAGCTGAGGAAGAGAAATATAAAAAAATAAAAACTACTTCCCTTATGACCGTGCAACGCGTCTCTGCTCCGTCTCTCCTCTGCGTCGGAACAGGAAGCACACTCAGGCTCCCCTGACCAATCACAACGCTGCGTTGTGATTACTCTGTGTGCCATGATTCGGCACTCAGATGGAAACTGGGGGCCTGGGCATGTTTTCCACGCAGGCTGTAATGCAGCCTGGATTGAAAACATGGAAAGTGCGCATGACTGTTTGGCCGGCCCGAGAGGCAGTGTGCCCACCACTCCTCCCCTGCTCTGAGAGCAGAGCAGCCCCGCCCCGCCGACAGCTGGAACAAATAAAATGATAATAGCATTGTTATTATTATTTTATTTTTCCTTTAGTCACACTGCTTAAAAGCAGTAGGGCGACACTCCTCCACATTAGCGGAGGAGCTGCCACTGTATCTTAGATCTGCCTTTAACTAAAGTTTTGAGTGGTTCACATGAAAGTGTATAACGATATAACAGTATTAGCTAACATTAGCCAATGAAACCGACAAATGAAACGGAAGATGGCCAAATGTTTTTTCGGAAGATGGCCAAATGTTTTTTCCTCACTGGAACATTTCGCACTTTGGTAATCCACTTCTTTTTACGGATAATCCTCAAATCTTCACAAGCTACAGTAATTGGGATTGAACTCTGCAGAGATTTGGTCCTGCTTATTAGTGTTTGTTTTGGTATTAAAGAGCTATTGGCTGGCAGGGCAATATAGTACATAATGGTAAATTGCAGCCCCTCTTTGGGTAACTAGCCAGTAACCACTAGCTTTTCTAGGATTGGGAACATAATCTTACACCCCATATTCTTAGCAAAAAGACGACCATGACTCTACAAGAGGATGCAATGCACTGTTCCGCCAAATCCACTACTGACCACACACAGTATAATATGTTGGACAAACAGAAGAAAAGGGAAAGTGCGAAGAGAGAAAACAGAGACACTGCAAATCACCACTCTGCCTCCTCAGTTTGTTGGGCCTGGGTGGCTGCAGGCCAGAATGGTTATCTAAAGAAAAATAGGAGATATTTAATAATCTGCCATAAATGTTCAAACTTAAACTTCTAAAGGATACACCTTAAAAATATCTTTATGTAAACAATTTTGTTCTTGATATGAAACTGATATACCTAGAAACTGAAATCTAACAAGATAAAAGTGACTACTGAAATGCTAATCAACCTCCTTCCTTTTGGGCAAGAGAAGTACCTCTAACTTTACAAGTATGCACCTTCTGACACTGATTAGCTTAGAATCTGAGTTCTCTTTTGTGCAACTGGAAAATAATGGACGTTCAATAACATTCTGTAGTTCTTCTTCTTAACCACACTTACTAAATGCAATTTGTACCATAAATACACATTTTATATACATGTTTTATCAAATGATACTTAGTGCAGGAATTATTGTTATTCCATCACAAAAGAATACAACGTTCAGAAGAATGTTCTTAATTCCAGAATCTTTAACTACTAAAGTCAATGTGCAAATATAGTTCAATGTTTATTTTGCAACTCAACTTGATATCTAGAATACTTTTACAAAACAGAATTGTTCTTCAGCAAGCTCTTGTGGACATTGTATAATGAAGATAGGTACACAGCAACTTCATAAAACGGTAGCTTTATTCAAAATACATCTTTCACCCCAACCTCCTTCCTTCAGCTCCTCTTCTTGTCAACGCCCTCCTTATTTGAATGATAACATTCTGAACAGTGAGCTGCAGGACCCAAATTCTGATTCCCTAGAATACCCAAGAGGATGATTTCTGTTGCCAGCAGGATACATAAAGGATCTGTCAGGATATAACACATCTCCCTCCCCATAACAATGCCCAACAACAAACTATATATAGCTATACCACAAAACATTAACTGTCTAACAGAAATAACTAAAACAGACATAACCATATAAACAATAAAGTTCAGCTTACCTGGCTGAAAATTTGCACATAGTCATTAAGGTAGCAGGCTGAAATTTACACACAGTTATTCACATGAGTGGGTTTGACCACATGCCTAACATTCTCATGCTTGCCCCACTCGGATCCACATTGCCCTTGTTTAGGATTTTTTGTGTCCTCTCTCCTTTCTCATTCCTCACCTCAGTTTGACCACCCTATTAAGGTTCCACACCCTATGATTTTCTGTTCTGATGGCATTTTTGAAAACTTTGATCACTTTCATTGGGTGTAGAAATTTGGAACCCTGTGAGAACAAACTTTTGTGGGGTGATTTTATCTTTACCAAATCACCAACCTTCACCACAGTTCTTTTGACCACTTTACGTACATCAAAACTTTCCTTATTCTTAATCATCTTCTTTATTTCCACCTCATCCTTTTTTTTCATCATCCCTTTCACACTCCAAGCTCCGGGTTTTACCTAACACCCAGAAAGGGTACAGCATAGTACTTGCCTTCCTTTTCCAAAAAAGTTCAAATGGGGTCTTTTCCGTCATAGTATGAGGCGTGAATCCATACTTTTTGACCGTATTGAATACTTCTGTCTTCTAGCATTTCTGGTTAGCCAACGCAACCTGAATGGTTTCCTTCAAAACACAGTTGAACCTATCAACCATTCCATTGGCTTCTGGGTGGTAAAGAGCTGTCCGCCTATGTACGATGCCCCTATCACCCAAATAAGTCTCCATCTCTTTAGAGACAAACTGGACCCCATTATCAGACAACATGGTTGAGGGAAAATCTTCTTTCTCAAAAATATGCTTGAAGAATGCCACAACATTCTTGGTCTCAATAAAATTTGTCAACCCTATCTCTGGCGATCTTGAGTACATGTCTAACAAAACAATAAAATATTTATCCACACTCGATATCTTGATGGTATCCAGAATGTCAATGGCCACCTCCTCCCAAACCTCTTTGGGAAGTCTCCTTAAGTTCCAGGGTTGTACCCTAGGTTTCAACACCTTGTCACTCCTGCTACGTTCTGCACACTCCCTTACAGCTCTCTTGATCTTGTTGTGGATGTCCATTCCTGAACACCAATACACTTGCTTCAAAATCTCTTTGGTCTTGGAGACACCTTGGGGTCCATCATGGGCAAATTAAACCAAGTGTTCTCTGAAACTGCGGGGAGGAATAAGTCTTGTGCCACATAACAGCAAACCATTTTGAAACTGAAGCTAATTTCTTATTTTCACAGAGACTTTCAATGTTTCCTCAACCTTTACATTCTTACCCCAACCAACCTTTACACCATTAATCACTGCCTGTAAGGTTTCATTATTACCCACTTCTTTAATCCAGTCGTCCTCTTTGATTATGCCATCTCTGATGAGACACACCACATAATCATCCTCCTCACATGACACCTCGTCCTCATCACCCAGTCTTGTTACTAAATCTTTGTCCACCAGGCGCGAACAACAATGTGCCAAATAGTTTTTCACATTGGGTACGTACTCCACATGAAAATTGAACTCCTTCTGAGCAACCACCCTTTTTCTTATTCTGTAGGAAATGTTACCCAGATTCTTTCTCCAAAATCTCTGTAAGGGGTTTATGGTCCTTTTTGACCTGAAGCTCACCACCCCACACAAACTTCCTTATTGCCCAAAAAATGGCTTGCGCCTCTTTCTAGACAACTGAATAGTTGAGTTCCACACCCCTCAGGCACCTCGAGATTAACAAAATGGTTGTTTCTTCACCTCCCTGTATCTGTAACAGGACAGCTCTCAACGTTGTGGAACTTGCATCAGCCATAATAATGATTTCCTGACCAGGTTCAAAATTCATCGAAGAAGCTGCATTAGACAGGTGATTTTTCAGCACCAAACATTCTTTATCGCATTCCCCATTCCAGACAAAACTTGCTCCCTTTTTCAACAACAATCTCATGCTATGTGTTTTATCTGCAAATTTGGGAATACATTTACCATAATACCCTGGCATCCCTAGAAATTTCACCATCTCCTTCTTGCTTTCTGGTGTGACCATCTTGACAGTGGTGTCTACTAATTCCTTTTTAGGCTCAATTCCAGATGCTGTAATCTTATGTCCTAAGTAATCACTCTCCCACAAGTTAAATCTACATTTCTTCGCCTTCAACGTAAGTCCATCTTCCCTAATTTTCTCAAGTAGTTTTCTAACTCTCAAATTGAGTTCCTCCACATCTTCTCTGAAAACCAAAATATTGTCTTGATAGACCCTCACCTCACCCATTCCTCTGAGCATACTCTCCATCATCCTCTGAAAAATTGCAGCCGCAGAAATAAGCCTAAAAGGCAACCTGAAGAACTGAAATGTGCCGGAAGGAATAACAAATGCTGTTAAGTCCTGTGAGTCTGGGTGCAATTTCATCTGATGATACGCAGAGGTGAGGTCTATGGATGAGAAATGTTTTGTACCACCCAACAAAGACCACATTTCCGAAATATGAGGCAACGGGTAGTCGTCCACCACACCACACTTGATCAGTTCCATCAAGTCAATGCATAGCCTCACTTCCCCATTGACCTTGTGTGCCATAACTACTGCGGCTAACCACTCTGTGGCCTTTACCTCCGCAATGATACCACCAACTCTTACCTTTTCCAACTCTTCCTGCATTTTTCCTTTCACCCTGATGGGAACCCCTCTAACCTTGCTAACCACCGGAGTGCATTCTTTCTTAATCTAATTCTATGAACATACGTTTTAAGGCATCCTAATTGCTCACTAAAATCTTCTGGGAATTCTGTCTCATAACTGGGCCTCTGCGTAACAACGTGGCACAAATGTTCACAGCTTTCCTTACATTCAATGTGTTTTAGTAGTACCGCAGGTGTCTCATTAGGATCCAAATAAACTTTAAGGTCCCTCTGATGCATTCAGCTCATCAAATAGACATACGTTTTCCCTTCCACATTCCTATCCTCGAAATTGATGCAACCCTCAAAAAATCCTGTTAATTTAATTGCCCCGTAACATTTTGGATGAATGGTTGGTCTGTGTAACACTACCAGATCTTCAAACTCTTGAGATACAATTCCCTTGGAAAAGAGTGATATATGCTCCTGGGGCCACAGAGCATGCATATCGAGTACTCCATCAATACAGAACTGTACTCAAAAGGACCATTGTCGCCAATGTCCACTACCTGTAAGACAATCTCTTCTTCACCATCCTCACTTTGCGCACCATATGTAACTTCCTGAACCTTTTTTTTTTACATTGCCACTCCTGCAACATTTGGAAACATGGCCCTTTCATCCACACTTTTCACACTTGGCCTTCCATCCAATGCAATCTTTGTTACGGGCCACATGTCCAGACTCACTGCATCTAGAACATGTTCCTTGAAACTTTTTTATCAATCTTACCATAATAAATCTCTTTGCCTTTCTTTTGTTGGAAGTCACTTTCTTTCTCTTTCTTGTGAGTTTGCACAACATGTACATTCTCCTCTTTGCTGCTCCCAACATTCCCTTTTTTAAGTTCCTCCACACATGCCTGACTATGTTCGCATGATTTTGCAATCGTTAAGACCTCACATAAGGAAGGACTATCCTTCTGCCAATAAATGTCAACGTTATCAATGCTACAACCCAACAACAATTTGTCCCTTAAACGTTCATCACAATTCCCACCAAAATTACGCATAGAGGCCAGTTTTCTCAGTATGGTTATATACTCTTCAACTTTCTCCCCTTTCTTTGCATATGCCTGTAAAAATGATACCTTTCCAGAACTATTGAGACCTTAGGCAAAAATTACAGATCTAATTTTTTTACACGAACGTCAGTCATTCAAATCACTTGCCTGTTCGGCTGTCAAATCAGGCAAATGTTCAAAGACCTCCTGGCCTTCTGGTCCTAAATAATGTAAAGAAGATAAGTCTTCCTCTGAACAGACAGTGTAGTATCTCATACAAGCCCATAATGTGCAAACACATTTTTCAAGTTTTTCCATTGTATAAGTGGTTCACCTGGCTGCAACAAACAAAATGCAGGAAGAACAATATTCTGCATGATATCACTCTTTTTCCACCCACAAGCATTATCAATGAATGAATCAATCAGGGGTTTGTAAAGAGCAGCTACTCACCTGCGAGGGTCTCTAGGCGCTGAGGGGGGGGAGTGGCTTCCTTGAGTGCTGGGGTCATAAGAGGAGCAAGTTTTTGAGGACCTTCCTGAACTGTAGCAGTGTAGGGCTTTGCCGGAGGGGGAGGGGGAGGTTGTTCCAGGTCTTGGCTGTGAGGTAGGAGAAAGACTTTCCTCCTGTACTGGTCTTGTAAATGCGTGGGATGGTGATCAGAGAGAGGTCGGCTGATCGGAGGTTTCTCTTAGGTGCGTGGAAGTAAAGGCAGGTGTTTAGGTATGCTAGTCTGATCTTGTGGAGGGCCTTGTATGCATGAGTGAGGAGCTTGAAGATTCTTCTTCTTTAGATGGGGAGCCAGTGGAGATCGCGGAGGTGTTGGGTGATGTGGTTGTGATGTGGGATGTCTAGGATCAGTCTAGCTGCAGCATTCTGGACGGTCTGGAGCTGGCAAAGGAGTTTCTTGTTGATTCCGGCGTAGAGTGTGTTGCTGTAGTCCAGTCTGCTGCTGATAAGGGCGTGCATGACCATTTTTCTGGATTCGGATGGGATCCATCTGAATGTTTTTCAGTATGCGGAGGGTGTTGAAGCAGGCCGAGGACACGGCGTTGATTTGGCGGTTCACCGTAAGCGATGAGTCTAGTATGATGCAGAGATTTTGTGCGTGATCCATCGGGTGGGGGGGTTTGTGAGGGCAGGGGGCCACCAGGTGTCGTCCCATGCAGAGGGGGTGGAGCCAAGGATGAGGACTTCTGTTTTCTCTGAGTTGAGTTTTAGGCAGTTCTTCTTCATCCAGGTGGCGACTGCTTTCATCCCTTCTTGAAAGTTGTGCCTGGTGATGTTGGGTTATTTGGTGAGGGAGAGGATGAGCTGGGTGTCATTGGCATAGGAGATAATGTTGAGCCCGTGGTTTCGGATGATGGTTGCGCGGGGTCCATGTAGATGTTGAAGAGGGTGGGGCTGAGGGAGGATCCCTGGGGCACTCCACATCTGGTCTCTGTTGGTTCGGGAGGTAGAGCGGGAGTCTGACTCGCTGAGTTCTGCCTGTGAGAAATGAGCATATCCAGTCAAGGGCCTTTCCGCGGATGCCAGCGCCGTGAAGTCTGGTGGCTAGTGTGCAGTGGGAGACGGTAGGAGAAGGTGTCGAAGGCAGCTGAGAGGTCCAGGAGGATGAGGGCTGCTGTTTGACCATGGTCGAGGAGGGAGCGGATGTCAGTGACGGCGAGTAGGGCAGTCTCGGCGCTGTGGTTGCTGCGAAATCCAGATTGGGAGATGTCCAGGACGTTGTTAACTTTGATGACGTTTTCTAGCTGGGTGTTGACGGCCTTTTCGATGACCTTGGCTGCGAATGGAAGCGGGGAGATGGGCCTAAAGTTCTTGAGGTCCGTCGGGTCTGTGAAGGGTTTCTTCAGGAGGGAGTTGACTTGGGCTGCAGAGTGGATGCTCTTCATGGTCTTTAAGGTGTCTTCTGTCGTGAGCGGGGTCCAAGTGAGCAGGGTCTGTTGGGTGGCTTCACTGGGGTTGGGGGCTGGAGCGATGCAGAGGTCTTGGTTGTCTAAGCTGCCGTGGAGCATCTTAATCTTGAGGTGAAAAAAGGTGCTGAGTCTGTTACAGAGGTCTTCGGAGGGTGGGACATCTGTTGTATCGCTGCCGGGTTTGGCAAATTCCTTGATGATGGAGAAGAGTTCTTTGGAGTTGTGGGCGTTGGTGAGGGTTCTGTCTTGGAGGAAGTTCTTCTTTGTGGATTTGATAAGTTGGTGGTGTTCTGTGGTGGTGTTCTGAAGGCGGTACGTGTTTCTGGGGTTTAGCTGTTCCTCCATGTCTTTTCGAGTCATCGCACTAGCGCTTAGATTCTTTTTTTTTTTTTTTTTTTGTTAACAATTTTTATTGAAAAATACACGATCTGCATTATACATTGTTATAATCAATCGTTACACGTACATAGTCAATCTATAGATAGGTTTGTACAAGGTCATGGCTGCTCAAACAAATTACATCACTATTATATGTCCACTTCAGCATCATAGTCCATTTGCGGGGGTTCACAGATGTTTCCCCTATATGTGCTCCAATTTCCCCACACCCTTCCCCATTTTTTGGGGCACTTTCGATGTATGAATACGGCTTTTTCCGCTACCATGGCTATATCCATATCTCTGCACCAGTCACGTACAGTTGGCAGTGATTCTGCTCCCCATTTTTGTGCTATATTCCGTTTGGCTAACATCATACCTGTCGCTCCCCACTGACGTTCGGCATGATTAAGGTCCGTCAGTTCCCAGACTTTAAGGAGACAACATCTGGGCTCAGGCGGGACCTGTTTCCCGGCGGCCTCTGTGATGGTTTTCATCACTGCTGTCCAATATGGTACGAGCCTCGGACATTCCCACAGAGTATGCTAGAAAGTACCTATAACCCCACAGGGGCGTATGCAGTATGGGTCCGTAATTCTTCCCATCTTGTGGAGTACTTCCCTTGTGTAATAGGTTCTGTGTAAGATTCTAAATTGTACCAGTCGCAGTCTGGAGGAGATTGCTACCTCTTTGGGCGACGCAGTCGCTTCCTGCCAGTCAGGGTCGTCCATATCCCCAACCTCAGCCTGCCAGAGTGTCCTAAGTCTGCTAAGGGGGTCTGTCCGGTTGTTAATAATTTTTTTATAAATGGACGAGGTTGCTTTTTGTTCTAGGTAGGTAGTGAGCAATCGGTCCTCCAAAGGGGGGGATTCGGGGAGTATTTCTGCAGGTGGGAGAACTGCATTGATTGCATGTTTTATCTGCATGTATCGAAATTGTTCCCAAGTAGCCATCTGGTATTGCTCTTGCAGATATGCGAAGCTCACCACTTCCCCATTCTGCCATAGGTCTCCCAGCCGGGAGATCCCTATCAAATCCCACTTCTGGAAACCCTTACTTTCTCCCAATATGCCTAGTTTGTCTGTGTCCCAGAGTGGGGTGTGCTGCGTCAGTCTGTCTGTCCATCCCAGGTGTTTGGTGACCGTGTGCCATGTACGAACTGTGTGTGCCGTGGGGCCTATGAGATCTCGGATTTTCCGTCTGTTGTAAAGTCCCCTATTGGGTCCACCGTTTCCTAGGGTCATTCTGTCCAGGCGATAAGCGGGGTCTGTGTCTGGCACATGGAGCCATTGATTAATGACTGTAAGTTGCGATGCCCAGTAGTAGGCTTTGATATCAGGTAAGGCGATCCCGCCATCGTACCAGCTTCTGACTAGTTTGTTCATTGCTACCCTTGCCGGTTTGTTATCCCATAGGAGGGCAGTGACCTCCGCGTTAACCGCTTTAAAGTACGTATCCGGGACTAGGTAAGGCGTGTTGTGTAGGGCATATAGAAATCTGGGCAGGGCCATCATTTTGAAAAGAGCCGCTCTGCCTAGCAGGGTGAGTGGTAGTGTTTTCCAGTGCTTAATATCTCGCTTCAGTCTGTGCAGCGGGGCTTGTAAATTAAGGGTAATGAACATATCTGGGTCTGACGTTACATGGATGCCAAGGTACTTGAAGCTATCTGTCACTATCTGGACCGTGCATCCCTTTGGGAGACAGGGAGGTTGACCATGTAGTATGTAGAGTACAGACTTATCCCAGTTAATAGCATATCCCGATACTGAACCAAACACTGCACATATATTAAGTAGTGCATGGAGGGTTCCCGTTGGCGAGGCCATATAGATTAGGACATCGTCTGCATAGAGAGAGATACGATCTTCACATCTCTCTCTCCATTTAAGACCTCGGACCCTGGGGTCCCATCTTATCCAGGCCGCCAGCGGCTCCAGGACTAATGCAAACAATAGGGGTGATAGTGGGCAGCCCTGCCGTGTTCCCCTAGCCAGAGTTATTTCCCGTGATATGTGCCCATTAGCGACCACGTGTGCCACCGGGTTCGTATACAACAGATGTATCCAAGAGCAGAACTTTGGTCCAAACCCCAAGTGCTGAAGGACTGCGAATAAAAAGGCCCATTCCACCGAGTCGAAGGCCATTTTCGCATCTAGCGATAGGATTGCTGCATCTTCCTGTATTGTGTGTTTTCGGCCCAGTACTCCGTGTAGTCGCCTAAGGTTCAGGGCTGTGTTTCTACCGGGCATAAAGCCTGATTGGTCCGGGTGAACCAGTTTGAGGAGATGTGGTGTCAGTCTGATTGCCAATGTTTTGGCTAAAATTTTTGTCTCTGCATTGATCAATGAGATTGGTCGATATGACGTACATTCTACCACCGGCTTCCCAGGCTTGTGGATTGCCACGATGGTTGCCATACGCTGATCTCTGGGGAGCATTCCTATGTCACGGCTAGATTCAAACATTTGCAACAAATAGGGGGTTATCGTGTCTGCCATATGTTTATATAGTTCTAGTGGGATACCGTTAGGGCCAGTAGCCTTACCCGATTGTATCTGGGAGATGGCGACTTTGAGCTCATCCACCGTAATGTCTGCCTCTAGACCTTCCGTATCTTGCGGCGTGAGTTTCGGCATATGGATATCTTTGAGAAATGCAAGTGCCCCTTGGATCGTGATGTCATTTGCGGATGTGTAGATTTGTTCATAGTGTTGCGTTAGCGCATTCACTATTTCTTGTGGTTCTGATGTAATATCACCCATTTGAATTCGGAGCTGTGTTATCCACCGGCCCGCCCGTTCCTTCTTATCTAACCATGCGAGAATTTTGCCTGTTTTGTCTCCCACTTCATAGATCCGATGTTGAACAGCCTTCAGACGACTGTTAGCGTCTGCCCAGAGGTGTTCTCTATATTCCTGTCTTTTAAGTCGCAGGGTATGCGCCGCATCGTCGGTAGGATCTAGAGCATGTTGGGATTCTAATTGCTGTACTTCCTGCTCCAGGGTCTCTATTGCCTTTTTCTTTTCTTTCTTATGCCCTTCTATGAGGGAAATGGCTTGACCTCGTATCACTGGTTTATATGCTTCCCATAGTATGGATGGGGAGGCGACTGACGCCTCATTCTCCTGAAAGTATAGTTTTGTCGCCGTGATTAGGTCTTTCTTGATCTTGGAGTTGAGAAGGAATCCAGGATATATGGGGTACATACGGCGTTGGGTAGCTTTATATGTCCGGATCTCCGCCTTTATCGGGGAGTGGTCAGAAATACCCCTGGGTAAATGTGAGATCTGGCCCATTTTGCCCATGTTGTCTAGTGCCGTAAATATATTATCTATACGAGAGAGGCTGTTATGAGCTCCTGAATGGAAAGTATATTGTCGCTTAGATGGGTTCTGGAACCGCCATATGTCTAGTAACCCATGGGCTTCTATAAATTCGGTCAATGATGTGGTTGTGCGATGTTGTGGTCGAGCAGGCATACGGTCCAGTGGGTCATTTATGGTCATATTGAAGTCTCCCCCTAATATCAAATCCCCCTCTGGTAGTGTTAGAAGGAATTTGCCCAAATCTTGAAAGGCGGAGGAATGCAGAGTGGGCGGGATATAGATGGATACAAAGTTGATCAGACGACCCTCCCATTGTGTCGAGATTGCTGCAAATCGGCCCTGGTCATCCTTAAAAGTACGGTGGATAATGAGTGGGAATCGTTTACGAACCAGGATGCCCACCCCCCGGGATTCTGTGGTGAAATCTGAGTGCACCACCAGTTGTAGCCCCCACCGGTCGAGGGATTTGCACATGGGTCCTACCAGGTGTGTCTCTTGGAGCAGTATGAGTGCTGGGGCTGCGCGTTTCAAATATTGCAGCACCAGGCCTCTTTTTATCTTATCCCTTAGTCCATTGACATTCCAGGATATAAATGGTAGTGTGGGCATTGTGGTACCTTGCATCAGTGGATCAGACGACATCATAAAGGGTGTGTGAGGTTGTGACTTGTCGAATATTCAGAAGCCGAGTGAGCCTAGTCCCGTCATGACCATGTATGAGTATTTGCAGATCAATAACCACTAAAACATTAACATCCCAAAAAACTTTGCATTGCATGTATACGTTTCGGACACATGAATTCTTCGTTACCCAGCCCCTGTTGGACCGGAGTGTTGCCACAGGCGTATCATCACATTTCACAGTCCTTAGGAGGGCAAGTGAGAGTGCTAGTATTATAACAATGCCTAACAAAAACTTAACCCGCCCTAACTTCCCAAAGAAAAGCATGTCCCCCCTCCCTGCATCCCTGCCTAGTAGGTTCAAAACTACCCACCTCCCCAATAGCAGAGTGCCTATGGCCCCAAAAACATGTAACATTTAAATATAGGGGTGTGCGATGCTGGCACTCGGTAGCCTCTCCCTCCCGGGCCAGCGACTATGCCCAATCAGATTGAGGGTCATTCTCGCAGTCCAAAGTACATAGCTTCTTCAGCCTTATGTCAGTCTAATCTTGGGCGAACCTATAGTGCATATCGTGTTCGGATAACGGGGAAATCCTCCCCCCTCCATTATCAATGGGTCGCCAGAGGACAAAGGAAGATAAAGAGTTACAGAGCAGGGATGTTCAGGCAGTCTTTCACCTCCCTGTTTGTATCGTGTCGCTGCCAGGGCTGCCGGAGCGGGAACTTCTGGTTCTTGATGGCGAGCGCGTTTTGCTTCCACGCCAGCGTTCGGAATCTTTTGGGCGTTGATCGGTGGTCAAGTGGTCTTCCTCCTCTCTGTTTCGATGCGTTCGTGATGGACCTGCGTCGAGCCAGTGTTGTTCCTCTTCCGGCGTCAGGAAGAACCAGGACTTGTCCCCATCGACTACTTTCAACTTAGCTGGAAAAAACATCATGTATTTGATTCCTTTGTCTCTTAGGACCCGCTTGATCCCCTCAAAGGAGCGCCGTTCTCGCTGCACCCTCAGCGTGAAGTCCGGGAAGAAACGGACTGTTGCGTTGTCATAGGAGATGTCTCCGTGGACTCTGGCCGCTTGTAGGATTGCGTCCCGGTCGCGAAAGTTCAGAATACGTGCAATGATGGTTCTAGGCGGCGCACCGGGCCTCGGCCTAGGGACCGGGGCCCTGTGCGCCCGCTCTATAGAGAACAGTGGGGACAGCCTTTTGGGCTTGAGGCGATTCAGGATGAGGTCTTCAAGGAAGAGGTCCACGCTTGGACCCTCCGTTCCCTCCGGTACCCCCACCACTCGAATGTTGTTCCGGCGGGCGCTGCCTTCCTGATCGTCCAGCTGCAGTGCTAGTTCCTTATGTTGATGTATTAATTTTTGAATCTTTCCCTCCAGCTGATGTGTCGTTGACTGTAGCTCCACTATGTTTTCTTCCGCGACGGTGACCTTCTCAGAAGTTTTCCGCATGTCTGCTCGCATGAGGTTCATTTCAATTGTTACCTTGTCAATTTTTGTTTCTAGATTAGTCCCGACAGTCTGTATTGCCGCCATTATGGAGCTGAGAGATGGTTCCTCGGCAGTCCTGGCGTCGTCCTGCGCCCCCTCCTCCACCGTGAGCTGTCTCGGCACCGCGTATTTGTCCATTTTATTGGCTTGAGTAGACGCTGCGGCCCCTTTCGGTTTCGTCATGGTGTGGAGTGCCACCGAGAGAGGAGCTCTGTAGTAAGACGAGGATCGTCGCCTCACCTCCAACCAGTGCTTCCCTCCAGCCAAGGGAGGTCCACTGTCCCCACTATTGTTAATGTGGCCAGTCCCCCTCCAGATGGGATCATCAATCTATAGGACACCTCCGATCTGCAGTCCAGTCGGTCCCCTTTATGCAGGTCCAGGGGGTTTGTGTCACTCCAGTGTCTTTAGGGTGTGTGTGCCGGTATTTGCCGGGATCACTTCACCCAGTTTATCGCGTGCTGGCTGGAGTCCCAGGTTGTTGTCGTGCCAATGGTAGTGCGTCCTGGAGGGGAACGATGAGTACTGCCAGTCTGGATATATTCCCACTGCACCACATGCAGTGGCGCCAGGCGTTTTCCTCACCAGTGGTGGAGGGCGATAGTCTCCTGCGGGGGATTTCACTGATTCTTACTCGCCGTTTTCTACGGAGCCATGCGCCGTACTGGTGCCCTCCCCGATAGTCAGGGGGCAGTCCCTCACCGGCGGCGATGGCCCGCTGCCTGCGACACTCCCTCCGGTAGTTCTGTGGCAATCTTATTCAGGCGGCAGCGTGCTACGGGACGCACAGGGTCCGCCAGAGCCCCTGGCCATAAGGCCGTGGGCGCCTCCAGTCCGAGGTTGGTGCCACGCATAGGGTGATTAGCAATTCTAGCGGGCTGCAGGGAGGGGGAGGGGGGGTGCCGCGCTCTCACCGGTCATCAGTCCATGCAGCGCCGTGGCCGGATTGAGGTCGCCTGTCATAGGTATTGCTATGCAGGTTTCAGGCCGCACACCGCGGGACTCGCGTAGTTCAGAGCCTCGGCTTCACGTTCGCGCTGCCGATCAAGCCATTACGCGACTCCGCCCCCTTTTCACCCAGGCCGTCGCACCGCAGCCAGGCCGGGTCGCAAGTTGGTGCTGCGTCTGTCTTTTTCGCATCAGCGTTGAAGGATTCTCCCTTCGCCGCTCCAGGATATCTGAGGCTGTTCGGTGTCCGTTTTTCCCCTCAGGCTGCCGGATTCATGTCGGATTTCACAGGCTATGTCACTGGCCCTGTCGGAGCTCGAGAACTACGCCTCCATCTCGGTCGGTGCCAAGCCACGCCCCCAGCGCTTAGATTCTTGGAGTGCAGGGGTGTACCAGCTTCCTTTCTTCCTGTGTCGTTCTGTAGCTTTCTTGAGGGGGGCAAGTGTCGGCACAGTTCAAGATCCAGCAGTGGAGGTTGCGTGCCGCGGTGTTAGTGGCTTACGTTGTTGGAGGTGGAGTGCTGGTGAGGGCGGAGGTGAGCTGTTCTTCGGTGACTTTGTTCCAGCTTCAGTGGGGGAGGCGGTGGGCGTGCTTGTGTACGGTGGGATTTCTGAAGGAGAAGTGGATGCAGTGGTGGTCAGTCCAAAGGAGTTCCTTGGTGTGGCTGTAGGAAACGCTGTTTACTTCTGCAAAGATTGGGTCAAGTGTGTGTCCCGCTGTGTGCGTGGGGCAGTGATGATTTGCTTCAGTCTTATGTTGGCGAGGTTCTCTAGGAGGGCAGTGGTGTTAGGGTCGTCGTGGTTGTCCAGTTGGAAGTTTAGGTCTCCTAGTAGGATATAGTCTGTGGAGGCGAGGGCATGGGGTGCGATGAGGTCGGCGATGGTGTCGGTGAAAGGAGCGCGGGGGCCGGGCGGCGTGTAGATGAGGGTTCTGCGGAGAGTGGTTTTAGTGTTGGTCTGGATCTGGAAGTGGAGATGCTCCATGAGGGTCATGGTGTCTTTCGGGCCAGTGGTTGTCATGCGGAGGGAGCTTTTGAGGACGATGGCGATGCCTCCTCCTGGGCTGGTGGGACGGTCTTTTCGCAGGATCTTGTATCGGTCGGGAATGACGGTGGCAATGTGTGGCGCGGAGTTGGCGTTGGTCCAGGTTTCTGTGAGGAAGGCAACATCGGGCGTGTGGGTGTTGAGGAGGTCCCAGATTTCTATGGCGTGCTTGTGTAGGGAGCGTACGTTGAGGAGGATGCAGTTGAGTGGTTTCTAAGCGGTGATGTCCGGTAGGCTGGGAGCTGCTGCTGGGGTCCGGCTGTGGATGAAGTTGCAGTGTCGACAGGAGATAGGGCCTTGGGTGTTGCTCGGCGTTAAAAGCTGGCAGTTATTGCTGCATCCGGGGTTGAGAGTGTGGAGGATGTTGGAGTCGTAGCGGAGGCAGGCTGGAGGACCAGGGTCCCTGGCGCTGGTCGTGGTCAGGTCTCGGACGAGCGCAGACGGGCTTGCCTTTGGCGCGCCTTCGGCATACCAGCTTCGTGGCTGCACAGCTGCCACCATAAGTAGGGGCCGGGGGGGGAGAACGGTCAGCTGGGAGGTGGGAGCAGGAAGGACACGCTGGAAAGGGGGAGGGGCACGGGGCAGCAGCGGCAGCGAGAGAAGAGGGCAAGGAAAAGAGGGAAAAAAGAGCATCAGAGAACAAAGAGCAAAAATGAGAAAAGAGGGAAAAGAGCAGAAGAGAACAGAGAGCAGAGAGAGCAAAATCGAGAAAAGAGAGCAAAAGAGAACAGAGAGTAGAGAGAGACAAAACGAGAAAAGAGGGCACAGAAAAAGCCAAGACAGGCGGAACAGCAGAGGAGCAGAGTGCTCTCCCAGTGGATCACCAGGGATGAGACGCAGGCTGGAGTCTGAGGGTGGAGGAGGGCCTCAAACACTTACCAGAGCGGAGGAGAGCAGTCACACTGACCAGTTCAGTGGTCTAGCTCTTCTTGCCACGCAGCGGCCGCCATTAAGTAGGGGTCAGGGGAAGGGCGGTCAGCTGGGAGGCGGGAAGGACACGCTGGAAGGGGAAGGGGCCGCGGGGGCAACAGCAGCAGAGAAAGAAGAGGGCAAGGAAAAGAGAAAAGAGGGAAAAGAGCAAAAGAGAGCAGAGAGAGAAAAAAAGAGAAGAGAGAAAAGAGAGCAAAAGAGAACAGAGAGAGCCAAAACGAGAAAGGAGGGCACAGAAAAAGCCAAGAGAGGCGGAACAGCAGAAAAGCAGAGTGCTATCCCACTGGACCACCAGGGATGAGGCACAGGCAGGAGCCTGCGGGTGGAGGAGGGCCTTGAACACTTACCAGAGCAGTGAGCTCAGGGCTTAGAGGGCAGCACTTGCTGGTGGAGCTGCACGGGGGGAGAGCAGTCACACTGACCTGGACAGGTCAGTGGTCTAGCTCTTCTTGCCGTGCAGCGGCCGCCGTTAAGTAGGGGTCGAGGGGGGTAGGACACTCTGGAGGGGAAAGGGACCGCGGGGGCAGCAGCGGCAGAGAGAGTAGAGGGTAAGGGAAAGAAAAAAGAGGGAAAAGAGAGCAAAAGAGAACAGAGAGAGAAAAAACGAGAAATGAGAACAGAGAGCAGAGAGAGTAAAAATGAGAAAAGAGAGCAAAAGAGAACATAGAGAGCCAAAATGAGAAAAGAGGGCACAGAAAAAGCCAAGAGAGGCAGAACAGCAGAAGAGCAGAGTGCTCTCCCACTGGACCACCAGGGATGAGGCACAGGCAGGAGCATGTGGGTGGAGGAGGGCCTCGAACACTTACCAGAGCGGAGATCTCAGGGGTCAGAGGGCAGCACATACTGGTGGAGCTGCGCGGGGGAGAGCAGTCACACTGACCGGGTCAGTGGTCTAACTTTTCTTGCCGCGCAGCGGCCACCTTTAAGTAGGGGTCGGATGGATGGTGGTCAGCTGAGAGGTGGGGCCGGGAAAGACACGCTGGAGAGGGTGAGGGGCCGCGGGGGCAGCAGCGGCAGAGAGAGAAGAGGGCAAGGAAAAGAGAAACGAGGGAAGCAAAAGAGAGCATAGAGAGCAAAAACAAGAAAAGAGAGCAAAAGAGAGGCGGAACAGCAGAAGAGGAGAGTGCTCTTCCACTGGACCACCAGGGATGAGGCACAGGCAGGAGCCTGTGGGTGGAGGAGGGCCTCGAACACTTACCAGAACGGAGAGCTCAGGGGCTCAGAGGGCAGCACTTACTGGTGGAGCTGCACGGGGGAGAGCAGTCACAGTGACCAGGTCAGTGGTCTAGCTCTCTCACAATAAACAACGATACAAACAGGACCGTCACAAATGCACGAATACTTAAAAATATTAGCAGTGCATAAAAATGTTTGGAGTTTGTTTAAAAAAAAAACATAGTCGTCACAAGTGCCAAAATGCTGACCACCACATACTTGGTCACAAAGCACCCAAGCACTTTAGAAATTAAGTACCATTTGCCGTATGATAAGATGTGCACATCAGTGTAGAGTAGACAAATTGTACTCTGCCGATCTTCTGTTGGGCTTTGCACATCAGCGTTGTCCGATCACCACAGAAACACCACCAGCGTTCATCAACCGTTATGCTCATAAGTGTAAGGAATACTAGGATGTCACGTGCACTCCTCAGCTGTGCACATCAGCGTTGCACTTTTAACCAAAATTGCCCTTTTAGATGTAAATCTGCACTTATGCACAGCTGTGCCCGTCAGTGTTAGAAACACTACTGCGTGCGCTTCTTCAACAACGTTGCCCCCCTAAGTGCACGGTGGCACTAGTAACCCATAACAACAGATAAGGAAATGCGGTCAAAATTGTACAAGCCGTTAAGTGTGTGCATCACTGCGCTGATTGCCCCAAAGCAAGATGGCCACGGCAGCGCGTGGCATCACTCCGCACTCCCAAGAGTGTCTGACGAAATACGCTCTAACTCTCTGCACACCAGTAATACCGAACTCTGCATTCCAGTGACGCTGCATTCTTTGAGCCTCTCCCCGTCCACACACTGGTGATGCTGCACTCCTCGAGCCTTTCGTCATGCGATGGGTGACTCTGCACACCTCAAGCCTCTCCTCATGTGATGATACTGCCTCACCTCACGCAAACAGGCACTCCTAGCAGGTAAGAGCACATCAACTGACAGTGCGGCGATTAAAATTAACAGGGGCAGGCGCACTCCACACTATCAAAGCCTCACAGGTGTCCAGTTGATCACACTCTTACTCACGTAATTTGGTCAGTCCTGTTACAACTGAGCGGTCCATGATAAGTGGTAGTCTTTCGTCGAGTTGTTGCAAAGTTGTTTCCTTGGGAAAATTAGTTGGGATGATGGATTGTTTCCGCTCGTCGCTAATAAAATGAAGATAGGTACACCACAAATTCATAAAATGGTAGCTTTATTCAAGATACATCTTTCACCCCAGCCTCCTTCCTTCAGCTCCTCATCTTGTCAACACCCTCCTTATTTGAATTATACCATCTACACAGTGAGCTGCAGGACCCACATTCTGATTCCATAGAATGCCCAAGAGGAAGAATTCTGATAGCCAGCAAGATGCATAAAGGGTCTGTCAGGATAGCACACATTGTTTTTCTTGCAACACAAATCCAGAATGCAAGGGTCTTGGCTTCAAAAAACTGTAGCATGATTGCATAGTAAAAATGTTGCTAAATACGAGGAAAGTTATTCCTGATGATCCAAGATGGCTGCCACATCTCCAAACATCGTAAGAGTTCAGGGACTCTTAGGAAATGTAATCCCATAGTCGGGCATCATTGTGTAGTGTCTTCCCCACACATACAAAGGCTTTTGCCAGGTTGTGCTTAAACTTTGGGAACACTTCCAGCCTCTCTGTTTTTTTTTTTTTAAATTGCTCTTTATTGCTTTTATCTGTAGACCCTTGAACATATCATCAATTAAATACAATGCTTATCATTATCAGCAGTCATAACTTTCCCCAACTGCCCCCATCCACATACACCTGAGATCAGTTTAATTGGCCCTTACATTTTTGATGACACATTAACATTCCAGTTCTCGGGCGTGGCCGGGAGCACCAACAGGGCGGCCGCATAATAGCGAGGCTTTATCCCGGTCCCGAAAATATCCTGCATTTCTCCGATATTGGGCGACGCTGCAGCCCCCTGAAGGGGTTGAAATTAACAAATATCGGTTCAGAAGTGGGAAGATCGAAGCAAGGAGCTTCCGACACCGATGGTCTCTGGAGAAGCGTGTCGTGAACAAGACGCGGGCCGCTGGCCTGAGACAACGGAGTTGTGGCAAGAGAGAGACGGCTCCAGAGAGGCCCTGCCTGGACCAATGCAGAAACACGCCGGTCTGAGGCAACCCTAGTGGGAGGCGGTAGATCGAGGGGCGAAAGCCCGGAGAGCGAGGCACCCTGAAGTGATCGGGGTGATTGAGGAAGGAGGAAGGCAGAGGGAACGTATCCCCGACCCAATACGCGCAACCAGAACTGGCCCGGAGCGCGGAGCTCCGGCTTAGACTCATTCGGCGAAGGCGAGCTCGACCCAGTGGGGCCTAGTAAGCCGGGAATCGGCGGCGGAGGAGGTGAGACGCCGAACGAAGGGAGGCCGGATCCTTGGGCGGGAGCTCTCACCCGGGCGGCCCCGCAAAGACAAATAAGGTGCGCGCCCCCGGAGGAAGAGGGCCACACTGAGAGCGGGATCGACCGTCCCGCTAGACGAGGGACGTGACTTCTGCAGGACAGCGGCAGCAAGGAAGGAGTAGGAAAAGTTGCTGAATCCAAACCCAGGAGGCCCACAGCACACTAGAGACTAGTTGGAAGGGCCTGGGTGTGAAACGGAAGCCTTCGAAGCTGCCGAGAACAACTACAGCAGATCCTCAAGAGGCCTGTAACACAGGAGATCACTCGACAGGGCCTGGATGTGAGACAAAGGCCTAAGTGTGGCGCAGCAGGGCCGGATCGGCGATAACTGGGCCTGGCGAAAGGCTGGAACTATTTGGTGGCACGAGCAATTCACCCACCCTGGAGAGTAAAAGAAGGTGAGCCGGCCCTGAACTGAGGATGTGTACCGGGAACCCAATAGGGGGAGAGTGGGCCCCTCTAGGTGCAGTGTTATCAACGAGGGAGGAAAATAAAAGTCAGTGCTGGAGGGGCATTTGAGGCCTTAAACAACGGGAGTGGCGCCAGCGGTGCAGAAGTGAAAGTGAGGTTGGAGGCTTACACAGTCTAGCACAGACTCTGATCGATGAACCGCAAATCGCCTAAGGCCCACTGAACCTCAAGTGGCACCAGCAAAACGAATCTCTAGAACTGCACTGACTAAAAGGAACACAGAAAATCATAGGGGGGCCGATGAACATTTGAACTTTCCTCCCCCAGCAACACTCACAATAGCGAATGCCAAGGTGCCGCGACTGAAGGGCAAGTCCGGGAACACCCAATCTAACATACGCAAACCCTCTCCACTGCCCACTGAGAAAAAGAGCGGAGAGCCTGCGGACATAGAAACATCACTGCACCTCCGTTTAGATAAGGTACTAGCGGCGAAAGCTGACACTAAAGCGGCGTTGCTGCAAGATATAGGAGCAGTGTCCGTGGGGCTGGGACTGTTGCAGGCCGAGCACCGTAAGCTGTCCGGCAGGGTCAAAGAAGTCGAAAACACAGTTACCGAACTCCTACCAGAACACAAACATAGGGCCTCGCGCCTGGATGAACTCACTTTGAGTGGCCGCTCTGGAACAGCGGGCTGAGGACGCTGAAGGGCGAAATATAAGAAACAATATCAGGATTGTGGGCATCCGGGAGGGCACGGACATGTTGTCGTTCCTGGAAACATGACTGAGAGAAGAAATGCCCCCGACTTCTTATCTAAATTCTTTGCCCTAGAGAGGGCGAACCGAGTTCCTAGGCATGCTCCTGCTCCAGGGAGGCCCCTCGATCGGTGGTGGCCAAACTTTTACACTACATGGATAGGGACGCTATCCTACAACAAGCACGAGCTCACGGTCCATACATCATGGGCAACAGCAAAATATTGATGTTCCTGGATTTTACAGCCAGAGTTCAGGCGCAGTGAGCATCATTTATCGAGGCCAAGAGGGCCCTCCGGGAAGCAGGCTTGCAGTACTCATTGGTATTTCCAGCGAAGCTCAGGATTATCCTGGATGGCACTACACACTTCTGCAACTCACCGGAGGAGACATGGACCTGGCTCGAGGCGTACAAAAAAGGCGTATCCCTGCCCAAACCACAACCGCACAATGCATAGCCAGGAACAGACAACGCTGCCCCAAGAAATTGAAGACTCTGCAGAAGCCCACAACCTCTCAGACGCAACAGGATAGGGAAGCTGCTCTGCAGGTGGTGGCATGCATGATGTCACCTCAAAAGACAGACAAAACAATAGATTCATCCTGACAACACCTAGCACATTCAACTGACTCAGAAGACAGCACAAGCAATGAATCGTACATACCAAAAGTTGCTCCCCGCTCAGCAGATGAAATCATTTAATGACACTGATGTATGGAGGTCTTTGGGTTTAGTCATACCTGAGACCTGGTGACTTCACACACCATGTTCCCCCGGGGTGAGCGAAGATTGGCCCTCTGATAGTCTGCGGACCTGGACGGAACCAACGCCCTTCCAAAGTTCCTTGACTTCCCCCCTCACCAGAGTAAACCGCCAGAGGAGCTGAAGGCAGTGTTCTAAATTAAGTGATGTTTGTTTGCAGGTTTGGGCAGCTGGCCGTTGCCAGTCCACTCGAGCTATGGAGAGTTGTAGAGTTGGGTTTGTTGTCTTATACTCTGGGGTCCACTACACATAACAAAGGGCAAAGCTTGATGTCGGGGGGCGAGGAGGAGGGGGGAGGGAGTGGACACCTGATTCAGATTATGGCTAATAATCAAAATGTAGTAGAGGAGTTTAAACTGCTATCCTGGAATATTCGGGGCATGGGTTCCCCCTCCAAGCTTTATAGTATCCTTAATTACATACGACGCAGAGGTGCGCAGATAGTGATGCTTCAAGAAACCCATTTGACGACAGAAGAAGTCGACAGACTCAAACGTAGATGGTGATGTCAGTTGTTCACGACAACATACTCAGCATATGCTAGAGGGGCTCTTGTGTGGATCAAACCTGGCACCCCCTTTCATGCAACACGCAAAATCATAGATCCAGACGGGCGATACGTACTAGTGAAGGGCAGACTGAAGGGGAGAGATATAACTTTGGGAAGCATTTATGCCCCGAACCAAGATCAAATTCCCTTTCTGCTACAGCACTCTAAACCACTGTCGGAAATGGCATCAAGTGACCTGATCCTGGCGGGGGGATTATAATTGTATAGTTGACCTGTTAATGGATAGATTAAACACCCCCTTTACGGGGTACAATGGCAGCCTCGACAGCTAAGAGCCTACGGGAATGGATATCCAGGTGGGAGCTTTTAAATGTTTGGAGACTTCAAAACAAACAAAAGAGGGAATACTCCTTTTACTCGACACTTTATGGTCTTCATACCAGATTAGATATGTTTCTCGGCTCCAATCAATTAGCGCCCGCGCTGGTGGGGGCAGAGTACCTGGGGCGTTCTATTTCGGGCCATAGTCCTCTCCTTTTGAGATTTGCCCCAACTCCTGAAAGGACCCCCATCCTGTTATGGAGACTAGACCCCAACTTACTTGAAGACAACTGTTTCAGACAGCAGTTGTCAGATGCCATTTCGTCTTATTTTGAAACAAACCAAGGAACAGCAAGCACCCCCTTGATAGAGTGGGACTCCTTTAAGGTGGTGGTGAGGGAACAATGTATGGGCCAAACGGTGGGTGCCAGACTGGAGATTAATCAGGAACTCAGGTCGATGGAAGCCCAAATACTGACCTTCGATAGGGAAATCGGGAGAGAAATGGAAGCCAAGAAACGACTGTCGGACGCAAAAAGCAAATACAATGAAACATGGGAACGGTTTAGACTCTTAGATTTCCAAACTTACTAGGAGAGGCAGCACGTAGAGGGAGGGAAGGCTGGGAAATTACTAGCCTGGTTATTTCGGCCGGAAGGCAGGGGGTCCCTGATCCCCAGCATCCTAACACCTGAAGGACAGACGATGTTCTCCTCCAAAACTATCAATGATACATTCAGAGACTACTACGTTAAACTATACGAGAGACCAGGAGAGGTACAGGAAGAAAAGATGGTGATTTAGCTAGAGGGATTGGGATTACAAGGGGTAGATCAGGCCACATGGAAAAGCCTGGAGATGGCGATCACCACACAGGAAATCAGTGCAGCTATCAAGGAAATGGACAGAGGAAAAACCCCAGGCCTGGATGGTCTCCCGGCAGAATTTTATTATACTTCTGTAGTGCTTCTGGCCCCAAGACTTGAGGAAATGAACGCTGCTGCGTTACAAGTGGGTCGTCTCCCAGTTTCCACTGGAGAAGCACTGCGGGTCCCACTGCCCAAAACTAAATCAGACTCGGCAGGTACGGCAGACTTCCGACCGCTGTCAATGCTGAATCTCAATTTTAAATTGCTTAGCAAGGTGTTGGCCAATAGGCTTCTGCCACACATGCAGCGACCTGATCCACACAGACCAAAATGGGTTCATCCCGACCAGGTCAACCTCTAACAACTTGAGAAGGCTGTACCATGTTCTATTTCACAAGGGCCTGACGAAGTACCCAGATGCCGTGGTGATGGCAGTAGATCTGGAAAAGGCCTTTGATACACTACGATGGGACTTCTGGCTGCAGGTGATGCGGAAAATGGGACTAGGAGATGAATGGTTGCGATTGGTTCGCTTGTTGTACTCGGACCCAACGGAAAGGGTGCGCACAGGCGGAGTGGTGTCTGCACCTTATTCCATATATAGAGGGACTCGCCAGGGCTGCCCACTGTCGCCACTGCTCTTCGCTCTGGCTATGGAGCTACTTGCAGAACGCTCCAGACGTGAGGATAGGAACCATGGAATAATATTGGATGGATCGGTACATATAATATCATTATATGCAGACGATATTTTATTATACATACAGGATGGAACACAGGGCATATTGAGAGCGATTCACATTTTGGAGGAGTTTGCGGAGTTGTCTGGGCTCCGAGTTAACACTCGGAAGACCCACATATTCCCGGTGAGCCCCACACTGGCCAGAACAATAGACCTACCAGTGGGACCCACATGGACCCCGAGCTCCTTTAAATACCTAGGCATTCAGGTGTTCCATAGTCAGACGGACCTCCTAGACGGGAACTTGGGCAGGGCCATTTGAGCACTAAAGGCAAATGTGTCCTTCTGGCAATCCCTTAAACTCTCGGTTTTGGCCAGAATAGCGCTTTCCAAAATGGTTATACTACCCAGGCTGCTATACTATTTTGTTAATCTTCCCATGGTGATTCCAAAGAGATGGTTTAGGGACATGGACACCTTGTTGCCGGACCTGATCTCGGACGGTGGTCGAAATAGAGTATCCCTCATGGTCCTGAGACAACCTTTAACAATGGGTGGACTTGGTGCTCCGGATTTCGAAGCATACTATCTAGCGGCACAGCTTCGGTGGCTGGCCCAATGGCTGCATGGAAGGGGGCTAGAGACACTGGCAGTACCAGGACAACCCCCCATGGGACATTACTCCCTAGGATATTAAACCCCAAACACAAGATAAAAATATGGGGGTGCTGCTGAATGTAGCCTTGAAATGCTGGGATAGATGCTTAAGGCGCACTGTAGAGACACCCTTTTATGCACCCGACCTACCAATAGTAGGACTACCACGGATGGGTGACGGTTCCCCCTTCACACAGGGCCAGTTGAGAGAATGGGAGCAGCGGGAGTGACCACAGTCCGGGACTGCTACCAGGATGGAGAATTACTCCCCCTGCCAGAATTCCTGGAATATCATGAACTATCGCCAGGTCAGTTCTTAAATTATCACAATGTCCTGGGAACACTGACCACACTCTGGGGTAGAGACACACACGAACCCAACCGGAACAGACAGCCCTCCAGGCAGTGGTGACACTCGGATTAGCCAGACACCTGCTCAAATGGTTTATTTGGTGATAATGGCCCTGACGGAGCTGCCCCTATCACACACACAGGAGAAATGGGAGGACCAAGTTGGTAGGGCACTGACTAGTGCGGAATGGAAGAAAGCCTTAGGGAGCCCAAAGAAGATCTCAAGGAATGCCAACTTTAAACTTGTACAGTTTAATATACTCCATATGACTTACCTCACAACACATAGGCTCAACATTATGTATGGGAAAGAAGATCAGAAATGCCCTAGATGCACAGAACTAGATGCCAATTTTGCACACATGATTTGGAGTTGTACAGTGATACAGACATACTGGCTAAAGATTATAGAGACCCTAAATGGAGTCTTGGCACGCACTATGAAATGCTGCCCGTGAGTCTGCCTGTTAGGACTATTTCCGAGGCCTAAAGCCCAAAGAAAAATTGGGCACAGGTTTGTCGACATGGCCTTGCTTTTGGCGAAACAGCGAATTGCCCTCAGATAGCGTGTGAACGTGGGCCCTAGAATGTCTGAATGGGAAAATGATGTGCCGACTTGGGCTAGGGCAGAGGAAAGGGCGCTAACGCGAGAGGACAAATTTACCAAAAGGCGCAAACCCTTGGCTGAACCCTGGGCGTAAATATTAAAAGTGTGGGAAACTCGGGGATCAGGGGAAAATGAGAATCACACTGAGGACCCCCTGCCTGCAGTAGAAGAAGAGACTACCATCAACCGGGTGACAGACTAGCAGACCATTAGATACATGCCATACGAAAAGATAGCGCACACAGCCAGCAGAGTTAACAGCGAAGGCACCCCCCCCCCCCCAATCCCCAGTTCCCGCGAGGCAGGACAAAGCCAGATATATGACTACAATAGGAAATTTGAGAATTAACTAAGTGTTGACCCCCAGGTAGAAGTAGTTGTTTTGGGTTTAATATGTTTATAATACATAGATAAAAATACATATAAGATAATAATAGCAAACACAACGAGCTCCCCACATAGACCATTGTTATGCCAGGAGCATGATAATAGCTTATAAGGAAAAAGCCTAGGCATGAAGTATTGATTAAGACTTTAACGTGGAAGGTAAGTAGGATATATGTTTGCCTTCTGCTGTTCTCCTCTGTCCCCTCTACATGCAACAAAACTCATGTTGAATGTGTAACTAATGCACTTGGTCTAAAACTTGGATTGTAAGTTTATAACTAACAAAAATGCTAATAAAAATATATATTTTTAAAAATCCAGTTCTAAGTTTGCACTAACACAGCGAAATGCCCTACTGCTGCTGCCATGTTGGAGGGGCTGATCATGTGTCTAGGGTTCTAGGTCATCCCAACCACTTGCTTATGCGGTCTTCCATATGCACCATCCTATTCCTGCTCGTTCATGGTGGGAGTTCGTCACTCTTTGCTTCAACTGCCATCAGGAAACCCTCCCAGCTTATCGTCACTGGGCCTGCTCTCCGGCCCCAGAATGCACACAGCACAGCCAGTTCAGCGATAGCTCATCTGTCCACATCCTAGAGCCATTGCACATATGTCGGTGCCATCCCACCCTTCCAGCCCATTGCAGTGTTCCGTTTTGATATAACGAATGCTAGATTCATATAGCTGTGAGAAGTTGGCCTGGTATATGCTGTCCACTAATTATAGTGGGCACCTTGCACCAGTCCAAACAACCCCTTATTGGAGATAGGTTAAAGACAACCTTGTTGAAAGCTATCCTAGTGGTAGCTATGGAGAGCAGCCTTCAGGCTAAGTCTTGAAGGAATGTAAAGCAGCTTGTTTTACCAGTCTATAATCTCTTGAGTGATCAAATGAAAGAGCACCACACCAGGTATATATTCAAAATATATGTATTTATTGCTAAACACACCCCTCTAGTCTCTTTATGAGGCTAGAGTTCGAAGATACATAAGTTAGAGGTTATTTAAACACAGTAATAGCACAAATACACGTTTGGGCCCTAGGGGCGTACCAAACCATATACCAATAAAGTGGTATAAGAACCACGACTGAACTAGACACTAGGCCTAGAGCCTCTAGAAGTGCTTGGACCACAAGGAACCACCCAAGGTAGTGACACAGGGGACCCACGGGGGCAGCGTGCAGTGTAAATACACAACCGTGATACGCCGTTGACTTCTATGGAGAAAGTCGCGATCAGGAAATTAAAGAAAAGGGACACTTAAAGGAGGACTTGGAGCAAACCCTTTGAGAACTAGTACTTTGAAGAGTCTCTACCCACGGGAGCACCGGAGTACTCGTGTTACCTCACCCAGGAAGCCGGGTGCATAGGTGCCTTTCGGGGTCGGGTTTCGTCGTCGATTTGAATGGCGATCTGCTGCAAAGTGCTGCTGGCGACCAAGTGGAAAGTGTCCGGGTGGATCCAAGAGTGGATCGGAGATCTGAAGAACCTGAAAGCAGAGGGGACAGAGTCTGGGTCACTAGCCAGTGACCAGGAAGGCGATGGACAGATGCCCACCGATGTCGAGTGCTTCAGGTGCGTTGACGGTCGTCTTGACTCTTCAGCCACGAGGTCCAGGAGGCATTGTCGGCGACCAGGAGCAGGATTCGGGCTGGTACACAATGTCTGTCGAGTGCTGAGGTGTCGGCGACCGGATTGGACCCAACAAGCCTTGGCAACGGCAAGTCTCGATGCAGAGGAAGATCGTCGATGGTGCAGACCAGCAAGGTTTGGGGAACTCACCCAGCGAGGGTAAGTGAGGGCAGGCCTGGAGCAACCAGGATGCCAAGTAAGAAAAAGATTGGCCTTCGTTAAGGGCTACTAGCCAACGGGCTAGCGACCGCGAAGGAGCCTCGAGACGTCGCACGTGGATCTGGCTCACAGGACACTCGTGGAGTGGAGGCCAGTGATCTTCGGTGCAGTTGGTGCTGGAGGCTAGGGCTACTCGGAGCCCAAAGCACGACTTCGTGGGAGACCCAGAAGAGGATGCACTTGCAAATGTGCTCGGTGTCCAGGGGTCACGGTCTCACGTCACCCACGAAAGCTACGGGCCTCAGCTTTGCTGGTCACTCAGGGTAGCCTCGGGGAAGTCTGAGAATCCACCTCTGGTGATGCGATGACTTCGGCGTCCGACGGGAGCTTCAGAAATGCGAACCGGACAGATGCTTCTTTGGTGCCTGCCAAGCAGGGGAGTCACTCCTTGACCCAAAGGGAGATTCTTCTGTCCTCTAATCGTGAGTAGAGCGTCGAAGGTCCAGGATTCAGTTTCAGAGTTTCGTCCAGGGATAATCTAAAGTCCTAAGGACTGGGTTCCTATACTTATACTAAGGATAGGGGTTGGACTACTCTGTGGCCACACCTAGGGGTGGGTCAGGGCAGAGGGGTGGCTACACCCCTTTCCCTTTGTCCAGTTCGCGCCAAAGCAGGGGCTGGAAGCCCCTGATCCGGTTTGAACTGGGGTATGCACAGGGACACCAAATGTGCCCCCAGTGCAGGACTTCAAAGCATACAGATGGTGCTCCCGCCCAGCCCCAATACACATTATCCTGTCTGGGGAGGTGGTCACACCTCCCTGGGACAGGAAACCTATTGTCCAGGCCTCCCCTGCCGGAGTTTCGTCCAGCAGCAGGAGGCCAGACTCGTGTCTGTGGCAGCAGCATCCATTTTGTGATGCCAGGGCTTTGGAAAGAAGTTACCGGGTTAGTTAGAGTTAACATGTCTTTCCCTCTAGAAGGGTGGAATGCTACCCCCGCCGCCAGAATTGGCGGGGGGGTAGTATTCCAAGATGTTTGACACCAAACACGACATGTTTAGGTGCAGCCATTCCAAAGTTAGCATTTTACCGCGAGGTTATAATGCGCTTAAGAGTATATGGTCAGGCTGCACTACAAACAGCATCAGAGAGGGTCTCCGAAAGCTGCAGAGGGGCCCTGCTCATGCAGGGGCACCCTCTCACATAGGAACCATGCACTCTGCCTTTAGGATTGATAAGGCCTGCCTTAGGAGTGACTTATAGGTTTATATGTGTGTATGTATTTAGTGATATAGGTAGCCTATATCACAGTAAGGGGTGCATGCACCACCTTACCCAGGCTGCAGTAGCAGACCTGTGGTGTCAGTTTGGATGGCCTTCCAGGGGTGGCATAATACATGCTGCAGCCCCTGGTAGACCTCTGAGGTACCTATGCCCTTGGTACATAGTATACCATATACTAGGGACTTATAAGGGCACTCCAGATCCCAATCAGTGATGTGCCTAAGGCACATGGAAACCATTTTAGAGAGGAAGCAGCTAGGCTGGGGTTCTGATTAGCAGGGCCCCAGCCAGACTAATGTCGAAAAACAGTGAAGCATCAGCAAAAAGTGGGGGTACCCATGTGCAGCAGATCCTACTCTCCTACAGACATCGGGAACAAAGACGACTTTCCCAAATTCACCTGGAGCCTAGAGAATCACCAGAACTCCTCTAGAACACTCATGGCCTCTCGAAGTCTGGAATGGGGATCCTGCAAATATAGCAGCATATCATCTGTTTATAGTGAGATCATGTAGGTGCCCATGGCAAGCGTGATACCCCATTCTCAAACCTTCTCCCTCAATTTACACTCTAAAGGTTCCATGGCCAGTGCAAACAAAATGGAGGAAAGCAGGCATCCCTGACGGGTACCTCTCTGTATTTCCCAGGGTTTGCAAAAAGTACGCCCAGTGCGCACCTTGACCACCAGGCAGTAGTCATATCCACCGCAAGATTCCGGCCTAAGGCCCAGTTTGTCCTGCACCACAAATAGATAAGGCCACCCAGTGTGTTGAACGCATTTTCTATATCTAGGAAAGCCATCACCGCCCTCTGGGCTGCCACAGGACCTCTTTCCATAACTATGAAGAGCGGTCTTAAGTTCCTGTGGGTTTGCCGGTTGGGGATAAACTCATTCTGGCCCTTGTGCACCAGATCCCCTATATAGGGCAGCAGCCTATTTGCTATTACCTTACCCAGAATTTTATATTCTGTGTTAAGTAAAGAAAGGACCCGAGATGACTTGACATCTAGTGGGTCACTTCTCAGTTTTGGTCAGATAACTATCAGTGCTTCACACGTTGATTCGGAGAGACATCATGCCTGGAATGCACATTGAAAAAGGCCCATCCATCCCGTTGTCTTGCCCATCGGCAGTTGGTCAATGGCTAACAAAATCTCATCTAGCGACATTGAGTTGTCCAGAGCATCCCATCTAACCTGTGGTAATCTGGGCATATGGATCCCTGCTAAGTTCTCCGTTAATTCTTCCTCAAGTGCCTCGCTGGGGGCTGCTCAGAGGAACCTTTAGTAGTCAATGAAAACTTATTAATGCCCAAATGAATGTGGACAGTGTGACCTCAAGGGGAGTGTAGTGCAAGAATCGTTTTCCCGTCAACCTCCTCCCGTACTATCCATGCCAACAGGTGCCCTGCACACTTTCCCTCCCCATGCTGCATGGCATCATATGCCCGATCGTTAGATGCTTAAGTCATAGCATCAGATCATTATATTTTTTCTCCTTATCGATACGTTGCCTGTGTTTCTATGGGTCCGTGACTCTGCACGTTTCTAATGTACCCATCTCCTGTTCCTTGTCTGTTATCTGTGTGTTCAAAACCCTCCTTATCCCATAGGTAGTCTTCAACCACACACCCCTGTAGAACCACCTTAAAGGCTTCCCATTCGGGACCGGTGCTACTGTCTGCCCCTTCGTTTTCTCAGAAGTAGAGTGTGATGCTGTCCACCATCATGGATCTAAAGTGTATGTCCAAGAGTACGTCTGCCTGCAGCTGCCAGGTTGGCACAGGGGGCCACAGAATTCCCATCTCCACCCTCATCCACAGTGGGTTGTCATCAGAGAGTGTCCTGCCTAGATGATACTTGTCCGTTATCTCCAGCCCCACACCTTGCTTACTGAGAAACATGTCCAATCGAGTGTGTACCTTAAGTAGATGTGAGTAATACGAATATTCAGCCCTTTCTGGGTGTTGTTTCATCCACATCTCGGTTAACTCCCAGTGTGTAAGCCAGGGAGCAAACTGCCTAGTGGACAACTGACAGGGGGCCGGCTGTAGCAGAGGCATTCATCTATCCTTGTGAATGATGACCACCATGTCATAGTCCTCTCCCAGCAGTCACGCGCAGTCTTGGAGGTCTGCAAGCTTAGTGCTCAGAGAGTGTTGGAATTGAATTTGATTAACATTGGGTGCATAAATACTCGCGACTGCCAGGTTCCATCCATCGAAGGTGTCTCCCACCAGGGTATACCTCCCCTCTGGGTCGATTACTGTGCGGTGATTCTGGAACGGGACACTAGGGGCTATCCATACTAAAACCCCATGTGCATATGCAAAGTATGTCGTACCAACCAGTTGGCCTCTCCATTTCCTTCGCATCTTATCAGTTTCCAATTTTGTGAGGTGAGTCTCCTGGATGCATGCAAAGTCTATGGACCTATGTTTCAAGGATAACAGCACTGCCATTTGCTTGGCTGGTATCCCCAGTCCTCTAACATTCCATGCTATAAAACTGTAACCTGGACGCATCTCAAAAGTACCAGGGAATTTATTCCACCTCTTTCAGGGCGTGGTCGGGCCTGCCCGTCTATCCATGTATTGAAAGTGCAGTGTGTGTGCCTGATCTTACGATCTGTATGTGCCATTCCTGTGGTCTCTATAACCCGATCTATCGTGAGTGTATACTGCCCCTCCCACCAGGCGGGGGTTTGTGTAACTACCCTGCCACCCCTCCCTCCAACAACATCAACCAAAACAATTACCATTCAGTACATTTGCGGTGCGTGTGACATCAAGGATGGAAGATAAAGTCTCAGTTCTTATTGTCAGCTGTCCCAGGACCCTCAGGAACCAAGTTCAAGCGGGTCGTCCATATTTGGTTTCATAACATCCACCCCGTCCATACCTTATCCACCTCGGGGTCGGCCCATCCCATGCCTGTCTTCATGGTGACAGTGCTCCCTCCATGTCACATCATTATTACCTCAGAGAAGAAACACATCCCAAACCTGCGGACATAACTCTGCAACAGTGCATTTGAGTTGGCCCCCTATACAGGGAGGACCCCACTCTTGGCTAATGTTCACGCCCTCAGGCTTCATAAGTGTGATTTCCATGCCAATGCCAAGGATGTCGGCTTGAGAGATGTCAGCAGAGTTCTCCGAATGGGCTGGGGACCACAGCTCAGAGTCTAAGGAGGAAGTGTCCCTTGCCCTGTATTCTGTTACAGCCTTGACCAGTTTATCGTGGTACCTGTGCTGCTTGCTTCAGCGAGGGTCTAGTATTCTGTGGAGGTTGTAGCCGCTGAGACCGTGACCCCGGTTCCTCTGTTTCTGTGGTCTCTTCTCGTGCTCCGACCTGGGGATATCCACTGACTAAAACCATTCCAAATCCTCCTCAGGTAGTATGAATAAAAGAGTCTTTTGGTCATTAATGACTTGCAGTTTGGCTAGGTAAAGTAGAACATATTGGATATCTTTGCACCTCTGCGCTTGTTTGACATCCAAGAAGGCTTGGTGGACCTGTGATGTGTAATGTTGGTGGACCTGTGAGTTGTAATCAGGGAATATGTATATATAGGATTTAACAGTTACCCCTGGTCCATGCCCACTAGCCGCCTGCAAGATCTGTTGTGGTCTTCGAAATTCAGTAGGTGGGTGTTAGACCTGGCACCATTCGTGTGGGTCTCCCCTGCATTTTTTGCCTTTGCCTCCTGTGTTTTTGCTGTGTGTTGGACTCCGTTTTGCTGGTCTAGATGGTTTGGGCACTTTGCCACTGCTGTTCAGTGCCAAGGTGCAAGTGCTCCCTTTGTAAATTGTTGTTATGGATTGGTGTTTCCATGATTGGCTGATTTGATTTACTAGTCAGTCCCTAGTACAGTGCACTGACAATGTGGTAAAGTGGTAAACTTTATTGTATATAGTTAATTAAAACTGATACAAAGTTTGCAATAAAAAAAGAACGTATCAATGATGCTCGTGTGTGAATAAAACAAAGTATTAAAACCAGATAAGAACATTTGATGATTAAAAGAATTGTCATGTGAATTGCCAGGCCCAGTTAAGACAATGTTCATGAGTCCTTGGATTTTGACCCTCTTACGCGATTGCTTGATTTGTTCTTCAGCCAGCTTTCGCGGAGGTTCAAATCATTTCATTGATCGTGTGTGCTTTTCCCGCTGAGCAATGGAGTTCTAACATTTACCTGTGGTGTAACCACCATTTCCCAGCTTCTCGTCTATCCGTGCTAAGAATTTTACAAGCTTGCAGTTCAACTGTGGGTCGTCTGAGTTAAAGCAGGCTATCACAGCTTGCCTCCGTGTTCGGATCCCTCGCAAATTGAAGTGGAGCTTGAGCAGACACGATCTTTCTCTTCTTAGGCTGGGGCAGGTGCATATCAGGTGAGCCATGTCCTCGACTCCGTTACTGCACAAGCGGCAATCTAGAGACTTTTGACCCCGTAGCCATGGTGGTAAATGCTGTAAGGCTGGCAAATTTCCTAATCGATGTTTCAGGAATTTCTCCTTAATGGTCCTGGAGTACCCTGCGCTAAAGTATGGTTGAGGTCTCAGTGATACATAGCCGTTTATTGTCATCCAGGCGTGCTTTCTCTGCGCAAAGGTAACTTTATCTTCTACAAGTGACATACTCCTTATTGTCTTCCCCACAATTTTCTTCAAGATAGCATGGGTGGTCGGAATTTCCCAGACCTGCACTGTGTGTTCCCAGGGCCTGTAAATCAAAATGCTGCTACTGGACTGCAGCACTGATTGTGCCACCCACATAAGCAGCCTGCAAATGTAACTCTGGCCTGCCATTGCAGAGCCTGTGTGCAGTCTAGTACTGCCATGTCGACTTGGCAAGTGTACCCACTTGCCAGGCCCTAACCTTCCCTTTTCTTACATGTTATTCACCCCTAAGGTAGGCCCAAGGTACCCCTGTGGGCAGGGTGCAGTGTATATGAAAGGTAGGACATGCCCTGGTGTGTGTGGCATGTCCCGATAGTGAATTACTGCCAATTTCGCTTTTCACAATTGCAAGGCTACCTTTTCCCATAGGATAGAATGAGGAGTTTGTTTATAATATCTTATAAAGATAACTACCCCTGGGACCAAGGTAGGAGAATAAAGTTTACTATGCCTGAACTCAGAATGTTAAAATGCATCTTTTAGTGAGGGTGCTTTTTACATTCTGTGTTTGAAAATACCACTTTTAGAAAGTAGGCATTTTCTTGTTTAGCCTTCCAGTGTGCCTCTGCTAGGTTTGTGTATTGCATATCTGGATTTTGGGTGACAGGGGCTGGGGCTGGGGAGGAGCAGTGGCTTCAGAGAGCCTGATGAGCCAGGGCTTGGCTGAATAGACCTGGGATGCATTTAGAGTAGGGGGAGGAGATATCCTTTCACCTGAATGGGCCTGGTCTGCCTTCTACAATGCTGTCTCCCCCTCCTACCAGGAAGCTGCACCAGAGAGGACAGAACCAGGTTTGACCAAGCACAGTGCTTCTCTGCCACCAGAGAACAAAGGATTTTGCAGTATAAATATTGGGGCCCAGACCCCAGAACTTTAGATCACTTCTGGGAATCAAGAGGAACCTTTGCCGAGGAGAAGAGCCGGAGAAGCTGTCTGGGGATGGCCTGCAGTGGCTACTTGCTGCCAAGGAAAGGAGAAAGGACGTTGCTGTTTGCTGTGTCCCCTGCTTGAGGAAGATCTCCAAGGGTTTGAAACTGATGTTGCCTCCTGTTCTGAAGTCTCAGAGACACAAAGACTTCACCACCAGCTCCCCTGAACTTCCTTGCTGGGAGTTCTGACCTGCAAAGAGGTGCCTGCTGTTGTTTTGGACCTCTAGAGACTGTTTTCCGCTGTGAGCTGGATAAATCAACGCAACACGGAGAAGCGTGACGCACCCTTACCTGTTTCCGACGCATCGCAGAAGAAACCGTTGCAGCGCCTGCTGCGGTGTGAGAAATTGCTGCATGCCGCATCGAGTGCAACGATCTCCGAAGTCCGAGATCACGCACCGATTCCGACGCAAGCCCTGCTGTGCAGCTGCAAGAATCCATGCATTGTCCTGGATCTTCGCATCGAGGCGCCAAGTCTGTCGCATCATTGGGGGACGCAGTAAGAAACCGATGCATCACCTCCCCATGCAGTAAGAAACCGACGCATCACCTCCTCTCCGGTAAGGAACTGACGCATCACCTACCCTGCGCAGCAGTAAGGAACCGACGCATCACCTCCCCCGGAGCAAGGAACCGAGGCATCACCTTCCCTGAGTGTAAGGAACTGACGCATCAACTTCCCTGCGGCCCGTTTTGTTTGTTTGCGTGATGCATCCAAGGTACTTTGTGTGAAAAGTGTTGCATCTTCAATTTGCTTTGAACTGAACTATTTCTACCATCTGAAAGTCATATTTTTATTATTGTATTGTGGATTTTTGTCGTTTGGTCTTGTTTTGGTTTAGATGGAGATTACTTATTTTTCTAAACTGGTGTGGTGCCCATTTGTAGTGTTTTCACTGTATTACTGTATGTGTTCACAAATGCTTTACACACTGCCTCTGAGATAAGCCTGTCTGCTCGTACCAAGCTACCTAGGGGGTCAGCAGGGGTTATTTCAGAAGTGTATCCCCCTTACCCTGACTAGAAGCAAGGGTCCCTATTTGGAAAAAGGTACCTACCTCTGCCAACTAGAGACCCCCATTTCTAACAGTGGGTGACTCTGGGCCTTGGTGGCACTCCCGGGGTTGGCAGCCTGCACGGTACTCTATGTGATTGCTCCACCAGGAAGAATTTAAGGGTCTTTGCTCCGAGAATATTGGTCACCAGCCACTGTTCAAGAACGCGATCTGGGTTCGAGTACTCCGATTGCTCAAGTATCCCCACTAGTTGTTTATTATTCCTGCGTGATTGCCCCTTTCAGTCTTCTGTCCTTTTGCATGGTACATTTATTTCTCTGGTCATGTCTTTAATCTGGGCTTGTAGTTGGCCACTGTAGGCCGTAAAGATGAAAGAGCAGTTTAATTCTGTGTTACCCTCTCCGCTAATTTTCTGCGGTCTGTGCGGAGAAGGTTAACATCAATAGCTACTGCACCAATCTTGCTTTCCAGCGCGATTTTGCTATCAAAAATGGCCTGTAGTGTTGCATCAAATTTCTCAGCTTCTCTGTCCTTTGAAAAGACTCAATGAGGGCAGATATGGAGTATGGCATTCCTTTGCCTGCTGAGTCACCACCAACAGAAAGACCCGTCCTCCCCCTCTACTTATGACAGAGACATAGAGGTGGAGTCTATTCTTATAACTAAGCACAGTTGATTAAGACAACCTCTCTGAGCTAAGAGAGTTTGAAGGAGTAGATAATGACCTGACTTGAGCTCCTTATCTAGGTAGGTTGAACTGACCCCATCATCTGTTAATTGAACTCCTTTCTGTTCCTCACTTCTAAGGATATGTGTACCGAATGGAGGGGAGTAAGAAAGGGCAATAGAGTATCATTATTTTAGCAAATGCCTCTTTTTGCGTGATCACCCCAAACGTTTTGGACTGATGCTGATGGTTTTTCGACTCTGAGTGCACTGAGGCCTGCTAACTAGGCCTTAATGCCAGTGTTCTAACCCTTACAAAGTATATGTTGAATTGGCTACCCCCAGTTGGCGTAAGTTAACTTACTGATAAATCCCAGGTATGTGGTGCCAAAGGTACCCAGGGCCTGTAAGTTGAAGTGTCCACCCAGAACTGCAGCACTGATTGTACCACCCTGGGTGTGACAAAGTACAACATGGCTCCCAGCCTTCCACTGCAGACTGGAAGAGCTGTTTTAAAGTGCTAGTTCGATTTTGCAATTTAAACCAATGGCAAACCCTCCACTTCGCCTAATATATATACAAGTCTCCCCTAAGAAAGGCCTATTGAACTCTAATGCAGGGAGCTGTGTATTATTATGTAGGACATATGTCTTAATAGTAAAAGCCCCAAACTGTTATTTTTATTGTGGAAAGGCTAGCATCCCATTGGGAAGTACAGAGTTACAGGCTGACATCTCAGCCCTGCTAACTTCTGCATGGAACTGCTAAAAGGGGTACTTCAAGGTATCAAATTAATTGTGGCATTAAACGCGACTTGATTCCCATGTCAAATTTATTGTTACTTTTGAGGAAAAGCAACTTTTAGAAAGTTGCCACTCTGTTGCCAAGTTTTTCCCGTGGCCATTTACAGATGCTGGTCACCAACTGCCTTCTGCCCTCCTGGGGGGGGGAGTGTAAACCACTCCCGAGTACAGGAACAATAGAGCCCTGCCGCAGAGTGAGGTGTTACTGCTCCCTCGCAAAAAGCCACATGGTATTGGCCTAAAAGGTGAGCTTCAAAGGAGAAGCTGCCTTTGGTGGGCAACCACACTCAAGATGGGGCTGCCCCATTGTTCAGGTAGACAGGCTGGAGGTGGGAACAGAGAGGGTAAATCAGTTGCCAAACCTGTTTTCCCGTGGGCATGAAGCCCACAGGTAGCCACACCTCTAGGGTGGGCTACCAAGCTCCTCACACTAGGAGAGGATTCATACGTCTTAGGAGTTGGCGGAATAGTGCACTCTGGGATAGCTAAGATGCCACAAATAGCCGCAAGTCATCATAAGGCCGGAGGGAACCTGGTAGCCCATTGGCTAGGGAATGCTTCATCTCCCTAAAGCACTTTCTGGGCATAAATATGGCACCCTGAACCTCAGGTCAGATCTGGACTGCAGAGAGGACTGAAGAAGGCCTGCCCTGCTGACCCCTGGACCGGGCAAGATAGGCTGTGCCAACCACTGCACCTGCTGCTCCTTGGGCTAGCACAGAGAGGACTGTGCCTTTGCTGCCTGGCCTGTGGAAAAGTCACCCCAGAATCCCAGACAGAAAAGGTGAACTCCAAGAGTCAATAGGGTGACTCCCTGTTCAAGCACAAAGGCCATAAAAGCAGAAGTAGCCTGTTTGGGCCAGTCAGTAGCCACTTTCATCGAACCGCTCCTGACCGCCGATGTGCAGCCAAGAAGACCGCTCCTCAGCGCTCAAAGGTTGCACTCTGGGAGAGTCGTCACAGTACAGACTGGTCACAAAAGACGGACACTAGCCCTCACAAAAGGAAACCCCTAGCTAGACCTGCTGTGGCAGGAACCCAGTAGCCCAGTTGTAACTGGACTTATGCTGGATCAAAGAAGACTTCGAGGGACATAGACTCCTGTGGCTCAAGTCACCCCACCTCAACCGTGAACTGAGGAATAACCCTAGGAAGGCTCCAGTTAACCACACAGCACCCACAGCATCCTATATCTCCAGCATCAGGACCATTCCATTAAAGTCTATGGCGGTCCTTGCATAAAGTGTGGAACAGTACTTGAGACTGCTTTGGTGACCAGGTGACTGTCCAAATACTCTTTATTGGCCCCCTTACCTTCTCACTGTCTGAATTGGTCAACCAGTCCGGCCCGTTTATAGTCGAACACAACTCTTTAAAACTTTTCAAACGTTTCCAAACTTTACGGTTAGCAGTGCTTGTTTGTGCTTTGGACTAAAAAGCTGAGATTTACATTTTACTTAAACATTTATATCTTTGGAACCCTCCAGTGTCTTTTGCACATCTTGGTGTCTAAGAATTCATAAAAATATCATCTGTTTGTATAAAATTGTGTTGATTTCTTTCATGTTGTGTGGCTTTCTTATTCTGTTGTTTGGTGCATCTGAATACTTTTTTTTTATAATCAATTTTATTGATTTTAAGATCAAACACATTAACAGCACAGGACATTTGATCGATGATACATGCATTAACCGCAATTGCCATTTGTGAGTTCATACAAATTCGTGGGTGGACGCACCATCCTGACGCGTTAACATTACACCTGTATCTAAAAGAGAGCTTTCACGCAATCAGTCCAATTGATTCAGCCATTTGCCCCAGACTCTGATGTATTTGATTGGGCATCCCCGGGCCTCGAATAAAGGTCTCTCCTGTGTGGCACACCAGTCTACTCCCCGGCACCATTTTGCTATGGTTGGGGGTTTGGCTTGCGTCCAGGTAGCTGCAATGTCCCGCTTGGCCACCACGACCGCTGTCCCAAGAAATAGTTTGTCAGCTCGAGAGCTGTCCAGGCCGTCCATCACCCCTAGGATGAGACTCACAGGGTCGTGGGGAACTGGCCAGCCCAGGACCTGTGTGAGTTCAGACTCTATTGCCGTCCAATATGGGGCAAGGCTAGGACATGTCCAGATCATATGGTAAAAATCCGCTGGTTCGTGGCCGCAGCACGTGCAATTTGGGGAGGGACGCAACCCTGCTCTGTGTAGGCGTGCTGGGGTGAGATAGGCCGCATGCAGATAGTATAATTGAATAAGGCGGAGTCTGGCTGAGGTCGTGATGGTTTTGGGGGCCATGAGGGCGTCACGCCAGTCTTCCTCCTCCAGTGGACCCACCCAACCCTCCCAGCGGGTCCGGAGTGGATCGAGAGCTGCCGGACCGTTGTTACCAAGGGTACGGTATATTCAAGAAACCCCCCCCCCTGCCCAGGTTCCCCATCATGACCTGAGCTTCTAGTGGGCTGAATTCAGGGAGTGACGTGCCTATTGAAATATGTGTGTTGAGGGCATGACGAAGCTGCAGATATTTATAAAATTGGGAAGTGTGGAGAGTATGGCGCCCCTGCAGGTCCTGAAATGTCCGAATGTGGTCGCCAACCCATACGTTGCCCAGCAGAGAGATACCAATGTGGTCCCATTGCTTGAACCCTGAGAGTGCCGCCACTTCACCCAGCCATGTGCCCTGCCAGAGAGGTGTGTGTTGGCTCAGTTGGTTGTCCCAACGTGTGTGCCTCAGCGCCGTGCGCCAGGCCACCAGGACTGCCCTGGTTATCGGCGGCATCGCTTTGGGTATGGGGCTCCCGTATAAGTATGTTTGTATTTGGGGGAACTCCATGTCTCTGAGCTCTGTCATGTATGCCGGATCAGACCACCCCCGGTGAACCAATCATGAATTGCAAGGAGCCGGGTGGCCAGGTAGTATAGGTGTAGATCGGTCATACCCATACCTCCGTCGAAGGGTGGGATCCTGCAACGGGCGAGAGCGACACGGGGTCTCGCCCCTCCCCATAGAAACCTCGTGATAACCCCGTCCTCCTCCGCAAACCAGCTGCGTGGGAAGTGAAAAGTGGTGTTCTGAATGATGTATAAGAAGCGTGGGAGGATCATCATTTTGAACAGCCCTATCCTCCCGAGTGGGTTAAGCGGCAAGATTTGCCATCGCTTGAGATCTGCTTTGGCTTTACGGACCAGCGGGGTAATGTTCAGTGCCCATTCCAGCTCGGGGAGCAGAGCGACCCATATCCCCAAGTATTTGAATGACTGTCTTCTGATGGGGATGGTGGATTGCCAGTCGAAGCACTCCCTAGAGAGGTGGAGGGGCACCAGTGTTGATTTTGCCGGGTTAAGTCGGAGGCCTGAGACGTTCTCAAAGGCCTGGAGAACCAACATCTGAATACTTTACACTAGTTCTTTTGTTTAAGCCTTGCTGCTCGAAGCCACAGCTCCCCAGGGTTGAGCAAGAGTGTAGCAGACTGTGGCTGCTGCTGAGTTTCCTGTGATAAAGATTCAGTCTTCTGATGGGAAAAATCTATTTTATGTTCACCACTGTCAACCATGACTGCAGTGCTGAGAGACATCTGCTTTGATTTTGGTGAATGTGCCGTTGTTGATCCAGGAATGATCCTCCTCCAAGCCCCTTCCTGCCTACAGGAAAGTTCAGCAGGTACAATGCATTGCCAAAAAAAGGATAATGGCAGTGGTGGCAACAGATTTCTCCTCCTCACTTTCTACTTTCTATGCAGGGACCTCTTCCTTGGGAGTCCTCTTCTTTGCTTCTTGTATGAGTCAGCATCATGAGAAGAAGCACAAAGCATAGAGGACTCTGGTGTTGGCTAATTTGCAGACCCCTATTTGTCTCAATTAGTAATATCCTTTTGTGCACAATCAGGCAATAAAGAAGGAAGAGGGTGAAGCTTGGCACTGTCATTTTTATGAAAGTTAAATAAACATAAAAATATCAGATGTCTCTCCAGAGGCCGTTGGGTCCCTATGGGAGGCAGGGGAGGGCAGGCAAAAAATGAATAAATGAATATAAAATACCTGCTGTCCCTCCAGGGCCTTGCCCCACCTCCTCCTATACGAAGCAGGCAAAAATTGAATAAATTAATATAAAAATAAATGGTGTCCCTGTAGGGCACCTTTGTCCCCTACAGGAGGTAGGAGTGGCAAGCAAAAATCGAATAAATTAATAAAAATAATAGTTGGTGTCCTTACATAGCCTCTATGGAAGGCAAGCAAAAAATGAATTCATTAATATAATATTACCTGATATCACTCAAGGACACATGGGAGACAGGCAAAAATCGATTGCATTAATTAAGAACAACAACTGTGTACTACAGACCACATTCCAGATACTTCTTCTTAATACATTAATAATACTCAACAAAAAAATCCCAAGCGCTTGTCATACATTAAATTAATACTACAAAGCTGCACTCATGAGAATACCAAATATCTATAAAAATAAAAATTGTAAACATTAAAAATATATTTACACAGCATAAATTACTCCACATAAATATTAAAGAAAGAGGAACTTTTTACTAAGACAATGCAATTTGTCTTTAGACAAATATACATCCACCATATACGTCACTGAGCAGTCATGAAACTCATCAATCAAATACCAATGTCCAGTGTAAGTGGATTGTAATGCAATTATTTCTGTATTATTCATTGAATGTGTGAGAGGTGCTTGGAATTGTTTGGTTTAGTATTATTAGTGTACTAAGGGGAAATATTTGGTGTTTGGTTTCACACCCTGTCCCCTTGGTTAAAGGGGTTGCTCTCTTTGTATTTGATACTGTAGACCTCTACAGACTGTGACATGCCAAAATAAATATAGGAGGAAATAAAAAAAGAACAAATATGACATGGGCATCTTCTAATATCAGTGCTCTTAGAAAATGGCCTTTTAAAGTGGAATAAGTTTATTGATAATCAGAAACACACTGGCTGCATAAAATGGTGGTCGCTCACCACATGGCCAGCAAGGAGTTTGACATGGAGAACAAAGACAAAATGGCCACCACACATACAGTGGCTTTACAAAACTGTGGCTACTTACCACATGGCCAGCAAAGGAGGAGGAATGAGACAGACAGACAGAAGCCCCCCCCACACACACACACACTCTCTCTCTGTTTCTCTTCCCCCCCACCCACAAGGCCAGCAAAGGAAGAGAAGATAGCTGCCCTACTCTGGCTGGAGCCCCTCCCCAGAGGAAAGGGAACTTCTTAAATCTTCAGTAAACATAATACATTTTATTGATAACTTGCTCTTGGGGTGAACCTTACTTGGCGATTGTTAATACCTCCCACCACCGTTTTGACTGACAAGGTTCAGGCTTAAGGCATGATCACGAGTTTGGCAGTCTCGCAGCGGGCCGCCGCGCCAGCGCCCTGCTGTGAGACCGCCTAACCCATAGTCTGATCGCCTACCACATTACGAGTATAATCCTGGTGGGCGGTACTGTGGAGGCTGTCCCACGGCAGTGCCTTTCTAAGGCTCATAGGACAGCCTTAGAAAGGCACCCCGTAGGAGCGCCTTAGCCCGTTCCTGCACGGACAGAAATGCACAATGTTGTGCATTTCTTTCCATGCAGGAACGGGGTGCATAAATACAGGGGGGCACACCATGTGCCCCCTACATCCACCCACATGCACACCGCCGTACTTGTGATACGGCGGGTGTATCGCCAGTTTGGTGGTCCACGGACCGCGACCACGCGTTCGGCGGTCCCATGGACCACCAAACTGGTAATCGGGTGCCTTAATTTAATACATTGGCTCTTAGCTGTTACAAAAGGGTTTAATAAAATGGGGGAGTGGAAAACCTGTCCCTGTGACAAATTCTCTAAGCAAGATACTATGCATTTTATATTTTTGTGTGATTTTCATTGGATACTAAGGTACTGTTATATTATTCCCTTAATAAGAGATAATCAATTTGCACAAGTAAAACCAGCCTTGTATTTACATATGCTCCCATCCTCTATGGTCTGTTTTGAGGTCGCAAGTTTTCTTTCTGGTGTCCTTAAACTTAGGAAGAAACTGCTTAGTTATTAGGGGGTCCCCATTTAATGGACTGTCAATCCTGTTGTTTTTAGTGATTGTAGTGTGCTTTTATATTTTTATTGATTTATTTTACTCTGTTACATATATTTATGGATGTACATGGTTTTAATGGCTTTGGCGACTTTATATGGTCTTAAAATACCAAATAAAGTATTACTGAACAGAACTGGTGGCCAAGCACTTGGGGAAGAACACAGAAAATGTCAGGCTACATGCACCTGGACTCCAGGAGGTATTTGGACAAAATATCAAGTTGAAAATATTGGGAGACAGAAATATCGGGAAAAAAATATCATGATGCAGAAATATCGTTGTCAACAATATAATTTTTCCAAGCAAGTTATATTTTTGTCAAGAATATTGTTAATATCATTTTCAATAATGTAGTTGTAAAAAATATTGTTTTTTAAAATTATTTTAATTTTTTTTGTACATGTATTAATTTTACGTGTTACTGTTATTTGTATAATTGTTCATTTTTTAAAATACAGTTTGTATTTTAAGTGATTTCCAATTTTTTATTTAATTGCTAACAGCAATTAATAGGGTTGTAGTGGGTTGTTGGGTTTGTAGGGAGATAGGGTGGGAAGTTAATTAAGTGACAATTATTAATTAATATTTAAGTAAGTATGTGATTGATATTTGTTATCCACATTATGTAATAATTTATTTTATTTATATTTCAGGTGCGGGTTGCTATGTTGGTAGTGGTTTACGGTGGGAAGTTAATTATGTAATGACAAATAAATAATTTTTAATGTATTTATTTAATTTATTATTAAGTATGTAAATTGTGTAATCATATATTTATATACATTTAAGTGTGGGCTACTGGGTTTGTTGGGGTATAGGATCGGAAGTTAAGTAAGTAATAATTATTTAACAATTCATTAATTTATTAACTATTGAATCGATTATTCATTATGTACTACTGATTTATTTTAGTTCTATTTCAGTTGCAGGTTGCTAGGTTTGTAGGAGTATAGGGTGGGAAGTTAAGTAATGAATAATAAGAATGTAGAGTTAAATATTTAATTGATTAATAAATATGTAAATTGTGTAATTATTTATTTTAGTCATATTTTAGGTGTGGGCTGTTGGGTTTGTGGGGCTGTAGCGTGGGAAGTTAAGTAATAAATAACAATTAATTATTAATTGGTAATTATGTAATTGATTATCAGTTATGCAAATTGTTATACTTATTTATGTTAGTTATATTTTACGTTTTGGTTGCTAGGTTTTTAGAGGTATAGGGTGGCAAGTTAAGTAATAATTAAATAACCATTATTTGTTAATTAAAAAATAATTATTACATTGTTTATGAATTTTGTAAATAGTTTTTTATTTTTATATAAAAAGCAATAATGTTTAAATTAAGAGTTTTATATTTTTTCTAAATTAGTAGGGTTATTCAGATATGTTATGTGTTTGAAGTGAAGTAGTTTGTCTACTGTTGCTTAGACTGGAGTGGGAATAGTAAATGTAACCCCTCTGAAGTCCAACACTTTCCTACTGTTGCGCTGTTTGAAGTGGGAATAATATATTTAACCCCTCCGAAGTCCTACACTTTCTCTACTGTTGCATAAACTGGAGTGGGAATAGTAGTTCTATTATTCTCAGACTCCAGTACATTTTCTAATATTGGTTAAATATATTTATTATTAATATCTGTTTATAATTTTAATTTTATAGTATCTGTTATATATATATATTTAATTTTCATAATATTTTTTGTAAATGTCCTTTTATCTTTTATTTGTTTGATAATTTATTTAATGTTTCAGAATTGTTGAATAGTTAATATTTTTTATGTTTCATGTAAATGTATATATATATATATATATATATATTCACTGAAAAAAACATAGGTTTCAGGGACGATATAGTTAGAAATTAGCATTTAAAAAACCTTAGAAATTCACTGAAAAAACCATAGGTTTCAGGGACGCTATAGTTAGAAATTAGCATTTACAAAACCTTACAAATTCACTGGAAAAAAAAAACAGGTTTCAGGGACGTTATAGTTTGTTGGACATTTCACTCGTACAAAACCAGAGAAATTCGGCCGTTATAGTTGTTGAGCTAAGTATAGCATTCTGAAAGACGTGTGTGTGATATATATATATATATATATATATATATATATATATATATATATATATTCACTGAAAAAACCATAGGTTTCAGGGACGTTATAGTTAGTTGGACATTTCTCTCGTACAAGACCATAGAAATTGCCCCGTTATAGTTAGTTCAGCTAACTATAACTCACGCACCCGCAATGCACTGCTGATGACATCACATATTACATCACTCATGACATGGTCAGTGACATCACTGATGACATCACTGATGACATCTCAAAAGAGGCAAGAGAGGAGTAGAAAATGGCAAGAGAACAGCAGAAAGAGGCAAGAGGGATGCAAAAAAGGGAAGAAGGGTGCACAAAGAGGCAAGAGTGGAGCAGAAAGAGGCATGAGAGGTGTAGAAAGAAGCAAGAGAAGTGCAGAAAGAGGCAGGAGGGGTGAAGAAAGAAGCAAGTGAGGTACAGAAAGAGGCAACAGAGGTGCAGAAAGACGCAAGAGAGGTGCAGAAACAAGCAAGAGAAGTGCAGAAAGAGGCAAGAGAATTGCTGAAAGAAGCAACAGAGGTGTAGAAAGAAGCAAGAGAAGTGCAGAAAGAGGCAAGTGAGGTGCAGAAAGAAGCAAGAGTAGTGCAGAAAGAACCAACAGGTGCAAAAAGAGGCAAGAGGGGTGCAGAAAGAGGTAAGAGAGGTACAGAAAGAGGCAGGAGGGGTGCAGAAAGAAGAAAGAGAAGTGCAGAAAGAGGCAAGAGAATTGCTGAAAGAAGCAACAGAGGTGTAAAAAGAAGCAATAGAAGTACAGAAAAAGGCATGTTAGGTGCAGACAGAAGCAAGAGCAGTGCAGAAAGAACCAACAGAGGTGCAAAAAGAGGCAAAAGGAGTGCAGAAAAAGGTAGGAGAGGTGCACAAAGAGGCAAGAGATGTACATAAAGAGGCAGGAGGGGTGAAGAAAGAAGAGAAGTGCAAAAAGAAGCAACAGAGGTGCTGAAAAAGGCGCAAAGGGTGCAGAAAGAGCAAGAGAAGTGCAGAAAGAAACAAGAAATGCAGAAAGAAGGAACAGAGGTGCAGAAAGAGGCAAGAGAGGAGCAGAAAGAGGGAAGAGGGGTGCAGAAGAAGCACGAGTGGTGCAGAAAGAAGCAAGAGAGATGCAGAAAGAAGCAAGAGTAGTGCAGAAAGATGCAACAGAGGTGCAGAAAGAGGCAAGAGGGGTTGCAAAAAGAGGGAAGAGGGGTGCAGAAAGAGGCACGAGGGGTGCAGAAAGAAGCAAGAGAGGTGCAAAAAGAAGCAACAGAGGTGCAGAAAGAGGGAAGAGGGGTGGAGAAAGAGACAAGAGAGGTGCAGAAAGAGACGAGAGGTGCAGAAAGAGACAAGAGAGGTGCAGAAAGAGGGAAGAGGGATGAAGAAAGAGGCAAGAGGGGTGCAGAAAGAGGCAAGAGGGGTGCAGAAAGAAGCAAGAGAGTTGCAAAAAGTAACAAAAGAAGTGCAGAAAGAAGAAACAGAGGTGTAGTAAGAGCCAGGAGTGGTGCAGAAAGAAGGAAGAGGGGTGCAGAAAGAGGCACAAGGGGTGCAGAAAGAAGCAAGAGAGGTACAGAAAGACGCAAGATAAGTGCAGAAAGAAGCAACAGATGCAGAAAGAGGGAAGAGGGGTGGAGAAAGAGGCAAGAGAACTGCAGAAAGAAGCAACAGACATGCAGAAAGGGGGAATAGGAGTGGAGAAAGAGGCAACAGTGGTGCAGAAAGAAGCAAGAGAGGTACAGAAAGAAACAAAAGAAGTGCAGAAAGAAGGAACAGAGGTGTAGTAAGAGCCAGGAGTGGTGCAGAAAGAAGGAAGAGGGGTGCAGAAAGAGGCAAGTGAGTTGCAGAAAGAGGCAAGAGGGGTGCACAAAAAAGCAAGTGAGGTGCAGAAAGAGGCAACAGAGGTGCAGAAAGAAGCAAAAGAGCTGCAAAAAATAGAAGAGATGTGCAGAAAGAGGCAAGAGAAGTGCAGAAAAAGAAAGAAAGGTGCAGAAAGAAGCAACAGAAATGTAGAAAGAGGCAAGAGAGGCGCAGAAAGAAGCAAGAGTGGCTTGAACACCATTAGTACCAATTTAACACCCACATTTAGCAATAAGTAACGGGTGACCATTCTAGGTTTACAAAGGACCTTCCACCATGCTGTAACACTTGTCGCTGCATTTTTGGGAACGTTTGAGCCGTTTGAGCTAGAAACAAGCCTCTTTTTTGTTCAAATCTGCAGATTAGGCAGCAGATGATGAATGATGTGACTAATGCGGAAAATGTATAATTGTGCGAAAGTTGGTGCAGCCAAACAGTTGCATAATTCCAGTGGCCCTGTCATACCTCTGACTAGGTCCAGAAGTGCTCCTCAGTGATTCCTTCTGTTGTTTTGTCTCATTGAGTTCATAGTTTAGCTTCTATGGAAACGAGGAAGATTAAACCTGAGGTTACCACTCCACAACACAGACTACCATACCACATAATTACTTTCCATAACACATAATCCCACTCTACATAATTCCTATACACTAAATACCACATACTTTCTATCCACATAATTTCACTGCACAACATACCACATAATTCCACTACGCACAACCTACATCTACTCCACTCCAAGAAACATTAATAAAACACTTTTAGATTTACAACACTAATAGCTCTAACTCTTGCAAATGCGAGACCTATTATATTACAAATGCTTCTTTAACTGGTAGTCGCGTTTGCAGAGTGGTGGAGAAAGGGGGCTAGGTCTCCAACCAGCGCTCAGGAATTCCGCTGCATAGGACTTACATGCGGTACCAGGAGGGCTACTTGGCCGCCAAAGTCCCTCAGGAGTAAAGTGGACTTCATCCCCCAACCAGTACTGTGCCAGGAGGTGCGTTTGCAGAGTGGTGGAGAAAGGTGAGTGTGCCCTCCGAAGACCTCTTAGCTATCCCACAGTGTGGGATTTACTGGAGGTAACAGGAGGGGTAGTTAGCCCCTAAGGTCAACATTGGCGTTTGCAGAGTGGTGTAAAAGGGGCATGGCCTCGGACTACCTCTCAGCAATCCCACTGTGTGGGGCTTACTCGAGGTACCTGGTGGGCTAGTTGGCTCACAGGGACCCTCAGGATTCAAGGGGACTTAATCCCCCAACTTAAACACACCAGGGGACGCGTTTGCCGAGTGGTGCAGGGAGGGGGCGGGGCCTCCGGCGAGATGCCGGCTTTTCTTTTTTAAAAATATTTTTAGAAGGGGGGCTGTGTGGCCTCCCTTCTTTTAGTATTTTTTGGGCCCTGGGGACCCCATCCCCCAGGGCCTGAGCATTTTTTATTTAAATAAAAAATAAATAAAAAACGGGAAGGGGAGGTGGCCCCCCTCCCCTGGCCCACTTTTGGCCCCGGGGACCCCATCCCCAGGGCCTGGCCTCGTTTTAAAAAAAGTTTTTATTTATTTTTTGCTGGGAGAGGGGCCGCGTGGCCACCCTCCCCATGGCCACTTCTGGCCCTGGGGACACCATCCCCCGGGGCCTGGCCAGCTTGTTTATTTTTTTAGGAGGGGGCCGCGTGGCCCCCTCCTGAGGCCATTTTTGGCCCCGGGGACCCCATTCCCCGGGACATGGACAATGCTGTTTTTTTCAGGAGGGGGGCCACGTGGCCCCCCTTCCCTGGGCCACTTCTGGCCCCAGGGACCTGGCCTCTTTGATGGGGACCGTGGGGGGAGCACCAATGCCCCCACGGTCCCTGCCCGCTCCCCGCCTCCTGCGGGAGCCAGCACTGCTTTTGGACAAGGGGAGCTGCAAACATGCAGCTCCCCTTGCCCAAAAGCAATCTGCTTTGCTTCGTTGAAGCGAGAGCAGGTTTCATGCTCTCGCTTCAACGAAGCAAAGCAGTGTTTGCTATGGTAGGGCGGGAGCCGTGCTCCCGCCCTGCCATAGCAAACTGCAATGTCCCGGGGGTGGGCACCCTGGGACATTGCAGGAGCCGGCCCTGGGGGGTGGTGGTCCCCAGGGCCATTGAGGGCTGCAGGAGGGGGGCTGCGCGGCCCCCCTCCCTTCCTTAAAATAGCCCCGGGGAGGTGGTGGTCTCCGGGAGCCCGCGCTTCGTTTTTTTGTTTTATTTTCTCGGCCGGATTCGCGCACCCAGCGCGAATTCAGCCAATTTCTTTTTTTTTTTTAAATGCCTTTCTTGGCCCTGGGGTCCTTGTGGGACCCCCTGAGCAGGCCTATGGGGTCAGGGTGTTTCTACCCTGCTCCCTTTTCTTGTTTTTCATCTTTTTCTACTGTTTTCTTGTGACTCGGTTACCGAGTCACAAGATGGCTGCCAACACTTCCTGGTTTGGAGTTTTGGCAGCCAATCAAAAATCAGCTCGTGCTCGGGAGGAGTCGCGACTCCTCGTGCTCAGATATCGATATTTTTATTTTTGAATTTCTCAGGAACTACTGAACGGATTTACACCATTTAAAAAAAAGGTCGCTTTCTGAACCAAGAGCTACCTTTTTGCCAAATTTGGTGTAATTCTGTTCAGCAGTTCGGGCTGTAGCTTGTTCCAAAAAATCCTATGGAAATTAACAAGGAGAAAACGCGTTTTGGGACCCCCCTTTTTTCTCGGCCCCCGCTTGACGAATCACCCCCAAACTTTCAAGACAGGAGCTGACCTGAGCTGGTCATTAGTTTGGAAAATTTTGCGAAGATTCGTCAAACGGCGCCAAAGATATTGGCAAATCAAAAAACGATTTTCCTATGGATAATAGGTCCTAACTATAACTACCTACTGGCGACTGCCAGTAGGTAATATATATAATGTGTTTTTATAGTAGTAAATTGAAAGAATTAAGAAAAAATATAATGTAAAATATTTATTTTTAATACTGTTACATTTTATATACATATTTATATATAAATAAGAGCATCTACACATATGTATGTGTCTTTATATAAGTATATATTTATACATAGTATTAAATATTAATAAGATTTATTTAATTGACATTAATGGTATATTAAAATATTTAAGATTACTTTTAACTATATATAACATAAACAATATTTTTTGTATGTTTTTTAACGATAGTGTGAAGCAATATTTTTTTTCAATATTTTTGTACCTACCATTATATAGGGACACACTATTTTTGTAAACAATATGTTTGACATGTTATTTGTGTTACACAATATTGTTGATTTCGATATTCGGTCAGTTATCCCTCCTGGAGCCACCCGGGTCCTACCCACCAAACAGGCGCATGCAGACAAAAAATAGCCTATATTTGGTCTGCATACATGGCCACCCACAACCCCTTAAAATAATAAAAAATATCCTTGTCACAGAAGCAGTGAAAATGTGAAAAATACATTCAAGTCCAAGTCCGAACTGTCCACGCAGGTAAAAAAGTTGACATAAAATGACTTTTAGGTATTTTTCAATTTCCCTGCCTTAAAGGAATGCTGCTATTTGTTGCTGAATGTCGATCGTATTGTTGTGGTCCTGCAATAGGGATTTTCTGCGAACAGAACTGTTGTTTATGCAAAAAGGCATAATGACGTAATCTCGGGCATTACGTATAATTTTCACAATGTGAAATTCCAGCACTAATGCCAAATTACGCTGGTGTGACGAAAATTACGCCCGGGCCTAAACCTGGTGAATAATTTTATGCACTGCTTAGTGCTGCTCATTAAATAGTTCAAGTGATCAGAAAATGATCTCTACCTAGCCACCGCAGACAAAACGAAAGTTCACTGGAGCCAACTCTCCACAACAAGCAAATTGGAAAAGCTCTGCAGATTTCTTTGACCCAACAGAAAACAAAGAAGCATTGCATGTTCTGGATGAGAGTAGAAAAACATAGGTGCGTATGTGTATCAATTACAGAGACCACAGGTTATGAAAGTTGTATTGGAGACTTCAACTACTATTAAATCCTATAAGGATATACAAGAATATTTATTGCTTGCATGTAATTGCAGCAGCTGTTATTGTCTGTTTGCGCAGCTTGGAGTTCTTCAGTATTGTATCTTTTATAGATTCACATGCTTGAATCTTCCCTGTCGTCATGGTGGGAGTCTCATGGTAACAGTAAACATAGCAGTGCTAAAGCATAAGTCTTGATCTCAATTGAAAACAATAGTATTTAGCAACCTATTTACATTTTTTAAAACATTTAAACTTCAGCCAATAAAAGTAGACACTCTGGAGTATTCATCCCCTGTGGAGCCACCATACCTCAAATTTCTTACCTCACGTCATGTGTTAGGGAGTCTCCCTGAGCTCTGCTCAGTCAGTGTTTCTCTATTACCCTTTTGACCTCCAGCTTCCCGCTATCATTTTATCACCTAACATGTAAAGTACTGTGGGAGTGTGTGTTTGACTATATTCACTCAGAATGCCAGAGTCTAAAAAAGGGCTGTTTAGGCCCTGCAAGACCTGTGGAAAGAGCAGATATTTCTCTGAGGATCCTCATAGGAGTGTCTATATTGCCTCTATCCTCTCCACAAACCCAAAGACTGTAAGTACTGCCATACGTTTTCTGCCAAAACCCTGAAGGACAGAGAGGGTACACTACTTCTATGGCTCCAGAGAAAAAAGTCAGCCTTTGATTTAAGCTCTGAGTGTGAGGAGAAGACTCATTCCCCCTACAGTAAGAGAAAAGAATGAGAATCCTCTTCTACTCACAAGGACTCTAAAAGATCAAAGTCTTATGAAAAAGAGGTTTCTGAGGAGAGAATATCTAAAAAAGAGACCTTCTCTTCAGAGGTCTGGATCAGCACCTCCGTCTACACCTCATACTTCTTTTAAGGAATCTTTGTAACTATCTAACCGTTGACGGCTCAGTCTTCGAGGATTCTGCCCTCTTCAGAGACAACCCCCATTTCCACACTGTTGTCGGTCTCGTCTGCGATGTCCACCACGTCAACAGTCAAAATGTCGACAGCAACAGCGTCGTCGAGCAAGGAGATGACCGTTACTCTGTCGTCGACGACGACGAGACCATCCCCGTTGGTGCGTCCTTCATCGTTGGCCGCCTCACTGTCGAAGGCCACATCTGTGGCTGTCCTGCCTGACGAAGGCTCCTCACGCTGCGACGTCGACATTGCCGTCAGCTATGTCGTCGACGTTGTCGGCAGACTCGCTGACAGAGGGTAAAAAGATTTTACCATCAAAGCCAGCATTTCAGGACTATTCTAAGGTTTCGCCATTGTCCCCAACTCACCTCCTGGATTTCCAGGTATCTGAGGATCAACGCTTATTTGGCCCTGCCTACAGTCCTTCCCAGTTGAAGGTTAAATGCCAGGGATCTGATGAGGAAGATGAAATGGACGACAATCTATCCACTTACCTTCAGTGTGACTACTCCTTCACAGATAGGGGTCCTCCCTCAGCTCAATGCCTGGAGTCCTTTAAGGAGCATTATCCTCGTGTGGAGCAAGAGTAAGAGCACCAACACCTCCACCTCTGTCAATGCCCCTGTATCATTAGTTACAAATTTACGTTTCATGTTTAATTGCTATTACCAATGCTTTCCTGACACAAACTCTGCTCCATGGTCTCCGCCTCTGTAGGAGGTCCCCATTACCAGCCCTGTTCCTCAAAGTACTCTGAAACGCCTTAAGGAGAAAGTAGTATCTCCGGTTCTTTCCATACTGGTTGATCCAAAGGACAGCGATGACCAGCAAATGGAGGAGTGTGAACTTCACACAGATCCGGATGTTCCCTGATGAATGGGATGGTTATGTTGCTCCGATGCTCCTATATTCTACCCGGCAGTAGCTGATTCGCCACCTGCGGATATTGGTGGCTTCCATGATCTTTTAGAACGAGCCTCCAAGTGCTTCAACCTCCCTATGCCAGCCAAACAAGCGAAGTGCTTTCTCTATGACTTTAAACTTGGCACACAACGCACCATTCGAGCTATCCCGATTGTGGATTGCTTGTGGCAGGAGGGCCTCAAATTGATGAGAACACCAGTATCCATTCCAGCCGTCGTTTGTTAAGCTCAACAAAAATATAAGGCCCCTGAAAACTCCCCCATGTGTCTCATTGGGCATCCTTGGCCTGATTCTATCATCATGCAGGCCGCTCAGCGAAGGGCCAAGAATTCATCTTCTCCATGCATGGCCCCACCGGATAAGGAAGGGTGCCGTCTAGATAATATAGGCAAAAGATTTTCTGCCCTGGCCTCCACTTTCATTAGAGCCTCCAATGCCATGGCCATCTTTGGGAGATACGACCGACAGTTGTGGTCGGACATCTTGTCTCTGTTGGAGTATCTCCCGCACAACAAGAAAAAAAAGGCAAGAGACATTCTATATGAAGGAGAAAAAGCCTCTTCTGAGCTAATTGATATTGCCATGGACATCTCGTCCACTGCCTTCAGACAGATGGCTTGAGCTGCGGTGTTTTGCTGCCAGGGATGGCTTAAATCCACAACTTTCTTCCCATAAGTGCAAGCCAAAGTATTAGACATGCTGTTTGATGGGGAATTTATTTTTTTGAAGCACATCAACGATGCGCACCAATCCATAAAAACAGACACTGACACGGCCAAATCCCTTGGCAGTTTGCAGCAGCAGAGATTTCGGCCCTTTCGAGGCAGAGGATAGGCCAGTACCTGTCTAGGCTGCAATTTCAACAGCGGTTCCAACCTTATTCCCAGCAGGCCTTTTGCCCCTCTTATTCCAGGCAAACCTTCTGATCAAATATCACACTATCGTATTCGAAGGCATCAAGGCTCAGACGTCAACCGGGAAGTCTTAAGATTCCAACAGGAGACAATGAGAAAAAAAAGGCCCCTTCACTACACACCTACTTGGATTTGGTCGCACCTTGCCCAAATTATTTAATCAATTGATGTCCATCTCGTCAGACAAATAAGCGTTTGATGTTTTCCAGCATGGTCACATCCTAGAATTTGTTCAGCAACCTCCAATTTTCCCCAGTGGAAGACATCTTATCCTCATCTTCTAATTCTCAGAATAGAAATACGATCACTTTTTTCCAAACACGTAATAGGAGAGGTACCACGTGGCTAGCGTTATCTGGTATTTTACTCCCACTTCTTCCTCATCAAGAAGAAAACAGGGAAATGGAGGCAAATAATGGACCTCAGGTTACCAAACAAGTTCATCATAAATCAACCATTCAGGATGCTCTCTCACCAAGAGATCCTGCTTCTCATGGTGGCGGGAGATTACATTTTCTCCCTCGATCTTCTCAATGCTTATTTTCATATCCCCATACATCCCAAGCATCGTAAATGTCTTAGGTTCGAAGTGGCAGGATGCCATTATCAATTCAAAGTGCTACCCTTCAGGTTGAAGTCGGCACCCAGAGTCTTCACCAAGTGCATGGCCCCTGTGGCAGCTTTTCTTTGACGTTTCGGTCACCAGGTATTCTCCAACCTGGATAATTGGTTAATCAAAGCTCCATCCTGCCGAATGGCCAAGAAAAACCATGCAAGCCTACCGGCAGCTGTCTCTTGGTCTCCGCCTTAACGAGGGAAAATCATCTCTTGTCACCTCCAAGTCGCTGATTTTCCTAGGAGTGGTCCTCGACACGAAGCTCTCAAAGGCTTTTCCCACAAAAGAATGGATTTCACGCATGCAAAAAATAACATGTCTCCTGTCTGCAAAAAAATCAGTTTCTGTAAGGACATACAAATCCATGCTGGGGATGATATCACCCTGCATCGCGTTGATTTCCGATTGCCGTCTCCAAATGAGACCGCTGCAGGAGCAGCTCGATGCGCAGTGGGCTCAATCTCAGGGATCGTTCAACATAATTTCCATAATCTCAGAAATGACCTCGGCAATATCCTGGTGGATAGTCAAGAACAACACTCTCGAGGTCTCTCCTTCCTCCAGGCAACAACTCAAATGGTGATGACTTCCGATGCCTCCATGGAAGGATGGGGAGCCCACACCCAGGATCTAGAGTTTCTTGGCAAATTGTCCAACCAGGAAGCATCGTGCCACATAAATCTTCTGTAACTAAAGGCAGTGTTTCTTGGCCTATAAGCCTTCCTCCCAAGGATTCGAGGCTCTTCGGTCCTCGTAAGGACAGACAACACAACCACCGTGTTTTATCTCCTTAAACAGGGTGGGACAAGGTCCCAAGTCCTCTCAGCCCAAGCACAACCGATATGGGAGTGGCTGATAACCAACAACATATCATTTAAGGTGGCACATGTGCCAGATGTGCAAAATGAGTGCGCCGACTACCTCAGCTGGGACATCAAGCAGTGTCACGGATGGGAGCTCAGCAAGGAACAACTGCAAAGTGTCTTCCAGACTTGGGGTTATCCAACCTTAGATCTGTTCGCTACATCCCACAACAAAAAATGCTCTCTCTTTCCCAGCAGGCTTCCTCAGCCAGGCTCTTGAGGAAACGCCTTCCACTTCTTATGGGCAGGGGTGTTTCCTTACGCATTTCCTCTATTCTCTCTCATCCCAAGAGTTCTGCGCAAAATGAAACCGGAACCGTGCTGGCTCATTCTCAACGCCCCGGCGTGGGTGAGACAATTCTGGTACACCGAGCTGCATCGCCTATCAGAGTGCTGTCCCATTCAATTTCCACCGACCGAGGCTCTTCTTTCTATGAACCAGAGCCAAGTGGTTCATCCAGAGATTCTCACTCTTCACTTATCGGCTTGGCTCCTCACCATGCTGAATTTGAAGTTCTAAAGCTATCTGACCAATGTAGATTGATATTTCACATTGCTCGAGTTTCTTCTACCCTCAAGTGCTACATAGCGAAATGGAAGAAGTTCTGTGCATGGTGTGCTACACAGTCATGTCATCCCTTTTCATCCACACCTAAGCAGGTATTACCATATCTCCTGCATCTTGCCAAATCAGGCCTCTCCCATTCATCAGTAAAGGTACACTTAGCATCCATTTCCAGATATAGACGGCGTTCTGCAAAATCATCCTTGTGATCCAACATGCTTGTCAAGGAGTTTATGAAAGGTCTCTTCAGGGCTTGCCCACCTGTTAAGCCTCCTCCAGTGCTTTGGCTGCTGAACACTGTCTTGTCACAACTCATGAGGCCTCCATTCAAGCCTATTCACAAGTGTAATCTCAAATTCCTTTCTTGGAAGGTGGCTTTCCTCTTAGCCATCACGTCTGCACGACGTATTAGCAAAATCCAGGCTTTACCCATAAAAGAACCTTACCTTCAGTTCCTACCAGACAGAGTAGTGCTACGTACTAAACCTTCATGTATTCCCACGGTACCTTCAACATATCACCTCAATGAACCAGTTGTTCTGCCTACATTCTTTCCCAATCCTTCTTCAACGGTGGTGAGATCATTACACTCCCTGGAAATTAAGAGTTGTTTGAAATTCCACTTGCAAAAAACGAAGTCTTCCCACAAATCAACTCAGTTGCTCATCTCTTTTTCTGCTCCTAGAAAAGGTCAAGCCTTAACGTGGGCTAGTATTGCTCGCTGGGTCTCCTCAGCCATACTCTTCTGTCATGAACAGGCTGGGCATCCACTGCCAGCAAAGGTGTAGTCTCACTCAACTCAAAAGGTTGCAGCCTCTTCAGCCCTGTTTGCAGGTGCATCTCTGCCTGACATCTGCAGAGCAGCGACATGGTTGAACGCTCACACCTTCACAAAGCACTACTGCCTCAATAGCTGGAGGAAAACAGATGCAGCAGCCGGTAAAGCTAGCCAGCGTCGTCTCCTCGCATAAAGTATGCAACTAATAAGATCAATCTTGTCTATGGTTTGATGTTTTGTAACTGCTTTTCTTGGGTTTGGTAAAAGATATTTCTATGTATCTTCTATTCATTGTACAATTTGTTTTTAAGTCATATCCTTGGCTAGTTGTGTTTTGTTTGAGTGTGATGGAGGGATGGTTTGCCTTCCCACGGCCAATATTTATTTATTTATTTTATTTGAAGACTTTTATAAAGCGCAAACATGACCCATTTGAGTATCAGAGCGCTGAACAAATAGCAGACAAGTTATACATATAAAATAAGAAGCAATCAGTTATAAGTAAGAACAGGAAAACTGCAAAGTAACCATCCGGTAGGAAGATTCATGATCCGACATTATCAACATGAGAAACGTCCAGAAGCATTCCTCAGGGTTGTAATGGAGAAATTTGTTCATGAGAAACGTTTTCATTTCTTTTTTGAAGGCGGTCGTCGAGGGGTTAGTTCTGATTGTGGGTGGCAGTGCATTCCATATTCTAGGGGCTAAGCCAGAGAATGAGCGGTTGTACGTTTTCTTTTTGGTAAGCTTCTGCAGTTTCAGCAATAGGGAATTGGGGCTTCTTGAGGAACGACTGCTCCCCGACCTTTCTAGTTTATTAGCCAGGTAAATGGAAGTGTTGTAGTGAAGGGCCTTGTGAGTCAGGCAAGCTATTTTCAGTTGGATCCTTGCTTCAAAGAATTGCCAATTTAATAATTTAGGTCTGGACTGATATGATAAAATGTTCTAGATCCCGTGACTATTCTAGCTGATGAGTTCAGCACGGCTCTTAATGGCACTAGCCTTGTTTTGAGAAGGTCTGCAAGAGTAGCAATCCTGTAGTCTAATCGGAAAATGACTAGAGATTGTACTGCCAAATGAAAGTCATCAGGGGCAAGAAAGGTTTGATTTTCTTTAGGATGTTCAGTTGGTAATTGGCTCCCCCAGGTTGTTGCGCTGATATGATCTTGCATATTCAGATATTTGTCCAAAGTTATACCAAGTGATCTCGTAGAGCCAATGATGTTGGGGCACAATTGAGAGCTGTAAGCTGTTTGAGCCATTCTTGTATGGTGGCTGAGTGATTGTGGGAGTGATCAAGAGAAATTCCTTTTTGAGGGTGTTGAGCATGAGGTGGTTGCGGGTAAACCATTGCTGGGTTTTCAGCAGGGTGCGGTTGAGTCTTAATGTCCTCTGGGGCTGACATTTTCAGGTATAATTGGGTGTCGTCAGCATACAAGTGATAATGAATATTTGAGTACTTTAGAATTTCAGTGAGGGGGTTCCATGAACAGATTGAATAGCGTAGCAGACAGCGTGGATCCTTGAGGTACTCCAGTCGAGACCGGAGTAGTATCAGAGAGGGTATGATTGACTTTTATTCTTTGAGATCTGTTATGTAGGAATGATGCAACCAATTTGCAATGGGTCCAGATAGCCCCATCCTTGACTCCAGAAGACTGATCATGCTGTCATGTTTGACCGTGTCGAACACAGAGGAGAGATCCAGAAGTATAAGCAGGCTTGATTCATTCTGATCAAGCAATCTCAGAGCATCATCAAGAATATGGGTTAGAGCTGTTTCAGTGCCCCCTTTTGAAGCCAGATTGGCAGTCATCCAGATGATTAAACTTTTCAATACGGTCACAGAGTTGCAGGTGTACACATTTTTCTAGGATCTTTGCTAGTGAAGGGAGGTTGGAAATGGGATGGAAGTTGTTGAGGTCCGACTGATCCGCATTAGGCTTTTTTAGTATAGGAATGACCTGTCCTATCTTTAGACAATCTGGAATCCCACCCTGAGATAGGGATGCATTAATAATCATAGTCCAGAGAGTCAGCTCTTTGGTGATTTTAGCAGGCAGAGGATCGAAGAAATGATTGGAGGGTTTTAGTGATATTATTATCTTGAGTCTGTTGGCTTCATCTGGAATTTTTAAGGCATTCCAAGTAGCATTGTTTTTCGTAGTAAAGCTGGATTGGGGGTTCTCACCAGTTGTTGTACAGGGAGGAGATTAGATTAGGAATGGTTTAGTAGATGTTGGGAGGCAAGTTGCAGTTCTGATTCAATCTTCTTGGTCTTTTCCATGAAATGGGCGAAGACTTCGTTTCCACAAGGTAATGATCCCGTATCTTCTGAATGGGAGTTAGAGTTGTGAGTTGGTGGGTTGTTTGATGAGTTCATATCATTTTTTTGGTCTGTTTTTGGCTTTATCCAGTTGTGTCTTAAAGTATTCTGCTTTAAATCTTCTTATGTGTTTATTGTAAGCACTTCTAGTCAATCTCAAATGCTTGTGGTGAGAGAGGGAGGGAGATATTCTCCAAGTTCTCTCAGCATGTCTTAAGTTGTGCCTTTCCTCATTAAGGTTGCAGTTGAACCAGGCGTTGGAGTGTTTATAAGGTAGTATTTTTAGCTGTTTCGGGGCAACTGTATCAAGTATGTCTGACATAGATCGGAAGTAGTGATCTGTAAGATCGTTAACATTCACCATGTTTGTAGGGGTTTGTTGCTGATAGAAGATAGCTTGGTTAGGTTGACACTTTTCAGGTCTCTGGACCATTGTCTGTTTTTAAGTGGCTGACCCTGCCGAATCAGCGTCTTTCCCAAGATGAGGAAGGAAACTAGATAGTGATCTGACCAGTCGCAAGCGGATATGGATTCCACTTGTATGACATTGTCTTTAGAGATGTTAAGGTTGCGGGTGGAGCCACTATTATGAAATGGGCCATTACATGCTTGGGTGCGGTTGAGGTCCGACAGGAAGGCTTTGAAGGTGTTCAGTAAGTGATCATTAAGATCGTTCCAGTGAATATTGAAATCACCAAGGAAGACCTGGTTGGTGTTTTGGTCTATGTTAGACATGATGGTCTACATTAGTTGTTCAATGAAAAGAAGGCTGTTGCCTGGGGGGTGGTAGAGAGTGCACAAGTCTTATTGTTGTTCCATATATCGATACCTATGTAGTCACAAGAAGGAATTGGAGCAGTTTGTGCATGTTTCAGGGTGAGGGAGAAGCGGAAAATGCATGCTTAGCCGCCCCCTGTTTTTCAAGATCTATCTAATCTGATGATGTCATAGTTGGGTGGAACTAGAATGTCGATAATGGGTGAGGAAGTATCATTGAGCCAAGTCTCCATTAAGATTAGGAAGTCAAGGTCTTGTGCATGGATGAGATCAGCGTGTTGTACAGCTGACCTGCATTTGAGAAGCATGGACTTGATATGAGATTTGGTCACTAGTGCCTGTTGATAAGTAGTTGGAACCTGTAAAAGATTACACTTGTTCATAGTTCTAAGGTTAAGACTAAGTTCTCTGAGAGAGTTGGAGGGCATGGTCTGGATAGTGAACTGTGACGGGGACAAATCCACCAGAGTGTGTTGTAGGACTTTGCCATCATCAGATAGATGTTCAGTAACCCTCTGAGGTCTCGTGGAGGCATTGGGGTGGGGTCTCGATCTCAAGGGTATGATAGTAGTGTTCTCAGTGTTTGATGTCTCATGCAAGGATTCAGTGGTCCTTCCCTTAGTAGGTAGGATGTAATGATTGGAGTGTGGGATTCTGTTAATTTTAGAGGCCAGGATGGGGTTCCAGAGCTTCTCAAGCTTCACAGTGGTGAGTATAGGGTTCTGGAGGTCTGCTTTGACTATCTGAAGGTCTCTGTCAAGGGCATCAAGTTTGTCCTCCAGGGTAGGGTGATAGATGCTGTAAGTGCGAGAGTGGCTTAGTTTGGGGATGGAAGCCGTGAGAGGTCTCTTCGGGAGGGTAGACAACCGGAAGGGTCACGGTAGGAGATGGAAGCAGTAGGGGAAGTGGAAGGAGAGTGTGGGCAAGTGTGTTGGGAGCTGCAAGTGATGATAAGTAGTAGAGTAGGAAGAGGTCTCCTAGGCTCATCAGTAGTGGGATTCGAGTGTTACTGTGAGGTCCGTGCGAGCAGGCTAGGGGAAGAGGTCAAGTAAGTAGCCCATTGGTTTTCCGAAGGAGTGGGGGGAGCAGTTGCACATGGGGGGTCTGATAGTGGTCCTGAGTCCCTCTGGATGGAGGCTGTTAACAGAATCAAAGCCCTGTGCAGTAGTTTCTATCCCCCTGTGAGTTACTTGGGGGGCAGGTGAGATAAGAGGATAGCGGGGGAGGGGCAAGAGTCAACACTAGGAAAAGATGGTCTAGTGTTAATAGCATTGGTTCTATTGTTGTAGGATAGGGAGTGGTCAAGAGGCGGTGTAGGTGACAAAGTAGGGGAGGAATTGGGCGGTGCCTGTGATTTGGTAGGAGGGTGGTAGGAAGGACTACTGAGGGTAGAAGGGGCATTAATCGACGCCATGTTTTTGATCCTCAAAAAGATTTTGTTGAACCGTTCTAGATTCCTGTTGGATGATTGTATGAGTACGTTTCCATTATTGAATAGCGAAATGGCTGCTTAGCTAGGAAGATTGGTGAGGGTATAATGGAAATACGTAGCCCATTGGGTGTTTTCTTGGAAGAGAGAATTCGGAGTGTGGATGTTATAGCTCTCCTCCATTGAGATCTTCTGTTGGTAAAGAAGATAAGGTCATTAACCAGAGTACCTTTTTGGGAGAAAAATAGGAGTCCGAGATAAGCGTTTCAGAGTTCCGTTTGAGTAATTTGTTTTTGAAATTCTTAGTTGCGTTTTTAGATAGGTTTGGAGGGTAGATGATCTTGAAAGCATTGCAGCCCACCCGAGCCAGTAAGCTATCGCTAGTACTGCGATTGTATGGCTCTATGATGGCTAAAGGTACAGAGGGTTAGTGGAATAAAATTAAATACTGGTATGGGTATTAAATGGATCTACTGGCTGCTGAATAAATAAATGCCTGATTAATAGGGAGTGGGGCAAAAGTGAGAGACTGTCAGAGGGTGTATAAAGTGGGTCGAGGATAGAGCTAAAGGCCTTCAGTGATTCTCCTACTATAGAGAGAGAAATTGACGCAACAATGGAGACTCAGAGCCAGCATTCAGGAGCTGCGAAAAGATCGTCATGGCATACAGGGCATACAGAGCTCTTCAGATAGATTGGTGGAAATCTCCATACTCTTACAAGATGGCTGCCCCATTTCAATTCTGTTGGTATGTATCAGAGTCAAGTCCTATTTCAGGTTTGTAGTCGGTGAGAGGGTCACCATTTTATGAAAGAGGTTTTCATGTAGGGTGAAATCCTTTACTCTTTGGATACTGCTAACTAGTCTGATTCAAGCATGTGAATCTATAAAAGTTACACTACTGGAGAAAAAACAAGTTACTTACCTGTATGCTGTGGTTCTCAAGTATTGATAACTTTTATAGATACACATGTGACCCTCCCTCCTCCCCGTTCAGGCTCACCATTGCATATCTCTATTGGTTTTTATTTACACTCGTGCTCGAAATCTGAGGTATGGTGGCTCTGCAGGGGATGAATACTCCAGGGTCTCTACTCTGATTGGCTGAAGTTTGGATGTTTTAAAACAATGTAAATAGGTTGCTAAATACATTGTATTCAATGGAGATTAATGCTATTGCTTTAGCACTGCTATTTTTACTGTTACCGTGGGACTCCCACCATGACAATGGGGAAGATTCAAGTATGTGAATCTATAAAAGATATCAATACTAGAGGACCACAGTCTACATGTAAGTAACTTGTTTTTAACTCATCATTCAGTCTTGACATCAGTAGGTGACATTACATTTAACTTCAACTTTGAAATGATCAATAATATCATTGAAGTTATAATTGATTGCTTTTTCCCACATCTGTTTGCCAAATTCAAGTACAGACTTGTTTCCAGAGCCCACTAGAAATGACCAAAGGATGTGCCCTAAAGACTGAGTCTCTGTACAATCGGCATTGTGTGCATATCGGTCAAGGGGCGTAAGTTACTGGGGACAGTTAGTAGCATTTCCCCCTTTAATTGTTGTAGGAATATATGCTTGGCAAGAAGATGGAGCTTTACTTACAATAAATCCTTTTTCTCATTTGCTGAAAACTTGTTCATTATTTTTTGAGTTGCACAAAAAGATATCAGGAGAGTTTGGAAACAACTGTTAACGTTAATAACAAGTCCAGAAACCTCTGGCTCACAAACCACAATTCAAATTTGAAACTCAACTGACTGGATCAGAGAGCTGATTTTTTTCTCTTGAATATTTTAGGGTCTGTAGTCTTGCAACAAGTCTATATCCCCATATAATATGATTGGCTAATGTTGTAACAATATATTTTTGTGGCTACCATTTCTTTCAAGGGAAGGCCCATGTAGGAGAGTAGGATCTGCCTCTTATGTTGCCCCCACTTTTTTTCTGATGTTTACACTGGTTTCTGTCTATAGTCAGGCTGGGACCCTGCCAATCAGGGCCCCAGCCTCTCTGTTCTCTCTAAACGACTTGGAGTGCACTCTAGGTGCACTAGTGATTGGATACTGTGGTACCTTATGAGTCCCTAGTATATGGTACCTTGAGTGCCAAGGGCATAGTAACTTCACAGGCCTACCAGGGGCTGAAGCATGTATTATGCCACCCCTGGGAAGCAGACTAAATCTGACACCACAGGTCTGCTACTGCAGCCTGGGTAAGGAGGTGCATGCACCCCTTACTGTGATATAGGCTACCTATATCACTACATAGATACACACATATAAACCTATAAGTCACTCCTATGGCAGGCCTTATCAATCCTGAAGGCAGAGTGCTTGGTTCCTATGTGAGAGGGTGCCCCTGCATGAGCAGAGCCCCTCTGCATCATTCGGAGACCCTTCTCTGATGCGGTTTGTAGTGCAGCCTGACCATATACTCTTAAGCGCATTATAACCTCGCGTTAAATGCTAACTTTGGGATGACTGCACGGAAACATGTCGTGTTTGGTGTCAAACATCTTGGAATACTACCCCCCCGCCAGTTCTGGCGGCGGGGGTAGCATTCCACCCTTCTAGAGGGATAGACATGTACCTACTGTGGAAACGCGGTAGAATCCTGAAGAGTCCTGGCATCACAAAATGGATGCCACCAGTCACAGACACTGGGCTGCCCTCCTGCTGATGACCGAAACTCGCAGTGGAGGAAGCCCAACAAAAGGTATCCTGTCCCAGGAGGGTGTGACCACCTTCCAGACAGGGTTTAGTGTATTGGGGCTGGGTGGGTGCACTCCTAGAGTGCTTTGAAGTCCTGCACTGGGGGAGCAGGAGGCTCCTCTGTGCATATGCCAGTTCAAACCAGCTCAGGGGATACCTGCCCCTGCTCTGGCGCGAAACTGGACAAAGGGAAGTGGGTGTAGCCACCCCTCCCCTGACCCTCCCATAGGTGGGGTCATAGAGCTAGTCCCTCCCTTCTTTTTAGTATAAGAGGGGAACCTGTGCATTGCAACCCAGATACCCCTGGACGACGCTCTACAAGAAGAATCCCGGACCTTCGACGTTCCACTACCTTTGGAAGACTGAAGAATCTCCCTTGGAGTCAAGGAGTGACTCCCCTGCTTGGCAGGCACCAAAAACGACAACGACGGTCGCAAACTACGCCGCTCCCGCCGGAGCCCGAAGTCCCTGCAGCCCAGGAAGAGGATTTCCTGACTTCTCAAAGGCCATCGTGAGTCCCCAGCGAAGCTGAGGCAAGTGGACCCCACGAGCAACCGCAGGCCCTGGGTACCGTGCACTATTGTCGAGTGCAACCCCTTCACGACGTTCTACGAACTTGTGCTTTGGACCACGTGTGGTCCCAGCCTCTAACAGAGATCCCTCCCAAAATCAGAGGCCTACACCGTCCCGAGTGACCGTGGGCCCCTGTTGAGTGCATCCGCCGGAGGCGTCTTCGCGATCCCTTGCCAGCCGGCTTGTGGGTCCCCAGAAGACTTTCCAAAGAAACCAAAGGGCTCCCCTGGTTGCTCCAGGCCTGCCCTGACCTACCCTCGCTGGGTGAGTTCCACAGACCTTGCTGGTCTGCACCATTGACTTTTCCTTCCCCCCACAAGACTTGCTGCTACCAAGGTTTGTTGGCTCCAATCGGGTCGCCGACTCGGCAGTCAGCTGCAGACTTCGTGGGACACGCTGAATCCAGCTCCTGGCCGTCCTCGACGCCTCCTGGACCTCGTGGTCGAAGAGTCAAGACACCAGTGAACGACCTGAATCTGTTGACGACGGTGGGCATTCATCTTCCTTGCCCCGGGTCACTGCCAAGTGCCCTTGAACACTGTCCCCTCTGCTTTCAGGTCTTCCTCCTTCTGAATCCAGGCTTGGATTCCAACGGACACTTCTTCAGTCGCCGCAAGCAGCAAGTCTTCACTGGCTCCCATTGAAAACGACGCCGCGACCCGACACCAAAGGACACCTATGCACCCGGCTCCCCTGGGTGAGGTAACTTTAGCATTACGGTGCTCCTGTGGGTGTGGGCCCTAGAACTACATACCCTGTAAGTGCCTTGCTTGTAGCTACCCTAGAAGTGCCCTAAAACTCTTATTTTCTAAGTGCGACAATTGCGCTGACTCGTATCGTACAGGGTTCGCGTCTGTGTTAGACACATCGCGTCCATCTCCCTTGTAGCTCTATCTGTAACCGTGTCCTTCGACTCGTACTGAGTCCGATCGGTGGGTTCACCTCGAACACACGAGGGGCCTGTAACATTGAACTCTCAATTGCGCTGACTCGTACAAGGTTCGCGTCTGTGTTAGACACAGCGCGTCCATCCCCCTTGCAACTCTATCTGTAACCGCGTCCTTCGACTCGTACAAGGACCGATCGGTGTGTTCGCCTCGAACACGCAAGGGACCTTTAACATTGAAATCTCAATCGCGTCTGTTCGCATAGACTCGCACAGGACTCGCACCGGTGCCAGGACACCGCGTCCGTCCCCTGTGGGTCTCCTACAACTACCTGGGGTGGTTCTTGGGGGTCCCTCGATTCTAGATGCCCTAGACCTAGGTCTAGCCAAACTAAGATTGTGATATTGGATTGTGCTAACTTATTTTTGATAACATTTGATTTGTACATATGTTCCTGACTTCTAATCTCATAAAGAGATTAGTAGAGAGTTGTTTATTAATAAATACATATATATTTGATATATATACCTGTGTGGTGTCTTTTCATTTGGTGATTCAAGAGATTGTATGGTAAAACAAGCTGCTTAACATTCCTCCAAGTCTTAGCCTGAAGGCTGCTCTCCACAGCTACCACTAGGATAGCTTTCTATAAAGGTTGTCTTAAACCTACCAACCATAAGAGTCGAATTGTTCTGGTGCAAGGTGTCCACTTTAATTAGTGAACAGCATATACCAGATCAACTTCTCACAGCCCACTAATAGTTGAGGAACCTGCATTTGAAACAAGTCACAGTGATCCAAGAGAGGCAAGGAGATCACACTCTACCCTAGGAAACGGGGGGGGGGGGGTGCCTTATCTGGGCCAAGACTGAAGAAAATATTTTTAAGGAATTTGTACTATGCTCCTGGTGACCATCTCTGAATGAGCACCATCCATTCCAATTCTGCAGCACTTTCCAACAGTATTCGCAGTTTATTGAGCTGGTGACTGCAAAGGGGTGCCATCTTGAAATGTGATAGGGTCATTGCAATATGTAATTCACATTTCTCTGTCTTGCTTTATGCTCTGCAAACTGCAAAAATAGGTATGAAAAAAGTGTAAGACCACCTTTACCGAAATGGACACTGAGTACAGGGGTACAGGTTAGAGAGCATGAACTAAGATCTTTCTATGCACATAGGACATACTGTTCGTAGCTGAAAGTCATGTGTAGCAGGTTTTGTGGGTTTGGGAATGGGCACAAGATGTGACTGCAGACCACGCTGCTTTCCATAAGCTTGTACAGGGCTGAAGGTCATATCAAGGGAGGCCAAAGGGGACCGAGCATAGTGTGATGGCAACAGCCGCACCCAGAGTACAATATGTATGGCTGAAGGATGTGTGCTGTGGGATCCAAGGGCATAAAGTAAATGCTCAGGGTACGGCTTTTGCCTGGTGCTCAGAATTCAGGCTTAGCTGCAGGCTTTGACCAAAGACTACTGCTTATGATATGGGGATTTAGGGGCAAAAAGTATGGGCACAAAGCATGGCTTTTGCCTTGTGATTAGGATTAAGGTCATGCGCAGGCCATGAACAAAGATGATCGCTTATGTCTAAAAATCCTTACGTACCTCTGAGGGCCATGCACAGTTGAGTTTAGCACTATTCACTGGAACTGGATGAAGGTCATGCCTGAGCCCGCTGTGCACCGTTTAAGGATATAAGAAAAGGGGTCTGGAGGACTGGGTGTAGGGTGTGTTCACTGGCCTCATCCTGTGCACAGAACATGCTGTGCACTGCAAAGGCAGTGGAGGGCAGTTTAACTTTAGCCAGATGCTTTCCTTTGTGCTTAGTACTTATTCCCCCCAGAGTTCACTGGGTTTATTTTTCTTTGTTCAACAGGCTCTAGGCGGTGGGCTGGCTTCTGGACAGGCCCTGCACACTGAAGAATACCCGCCTCCTCCTTAGCTGCTTCATTGACATCACTGACGATGTGTTGTGTGATGTCACCAGTAATGTCATTATTTATGTAATTTTCGACAATTTAAAAACGGGCCACTTTCCTTTTACAGTTATTGGATGATCTTCTTTAAGCTACCTGTTTCAAAGCAGTAGCCTAAGTAATCTTTTAACACCTTTCTTGTGTGACAAATGCAATTGTCATCTTGTTTCTCCGTATAGTTTTACCCAGGTTACCTCAGCATTGATGAGGTTTGGATGTACAAATCCCTTAGACAAGAAAAACTGCTCTTTGCTCCTTGCCAGTTTATCTGCTGACACCAATAACAGTCTTGCTTCCAAGAAAACGTAATATGCCCAGACCCACACTGGGCAAAAGTGTATTATTGAGAATAAACAAATAAAAAAAAATTGCCAGAAGTTGGAAAGGAAATATTCCCTTGTTGATCTTTCCTTTATGCCCTACTATAGATCTTAAACACTAAGATAAACAAAGCTAATAATTCTGCGAAAGAGTACCTTATCAGTGTTGCTTCTTCTTAATGATATAGACTCTTCATCTGTCCCTGCCTCCCAAGGCCTTTACTGCTCATTAGCTGACTTCTTTTGCAATACATTTGTCTCATATGAAGCAGTATCTAAGCGAGTGATCAACCTGGGAATAATAATGCTCCTCGCCTGCCGTCGACTAACTTGTAATTTATTCCTTCCTTCAGCAGGATGGTGGTATACCCGTGTCTCTGCTTCCTCATTTTCCTTTGCTCACACCTTGGTATAGAAAATCAGTTGTTTGTTACATTAAGTGAAGGAAACATACCCCTTTATGACCAAGCCCCCAAGTGGGTGTTCAGAGGATTTTTTCCTGACCTTTATGCTCCTTTTATGTCTGCGATTATAAACAAGCCTTTTTTGAAGTAGTAGTTCCTCACCCTCTAAAGAATGCTATTGTATGTAATCTGCTGAAATAAAATTGGCTAAAATCCATGTGTGCTGGCAGCAACATGCCAATCACAGGACATCCCACCATCAGCATGTTCCTTAAGAAAATAGGGACTTAACCGCTTCAGGCACAGCTTGCTCATGCCATGGCACAGAGTCAGCTCTTTTTGATTTGGTGGTTAATATTTTTGGGCAGTTATGAAGGCATAATGGGAATTTTTGTCCTCAGCAGCCTTCTGCAAGGTTTGTCATCATATTCTCCTTGAGCACCTTTCCTCAGTGACTGGATTCAGTGGAGTCATTGAGCTGTTGTTCAGACTGTGTATAAAAGGAGCCAGGTGGGCCTTTCTGACTTCCATCCCAGATACGTCCGATGGGATCCCCTTGGGTGGCATTTGCCCTCATGCACCTTTAACAATCAATCTCTCATAACTGGACTGCTTCATTCCATCTATAGTATCATTCTTCTGCAGATGATATGCATGTGTTATTCTTGATTACAACAAGATGGGAACAAAACCCACTTTATTCTTTTTGCATTGAAAACCAAGATCAACAAACCTTTTCTCATGGGAGTGAGATTGTGGTGCCTGCCAACCATATTTCTACAGGAAGAACACTGCTATAGGACGTTTGTATTCCTGTCGTTTGAAATGAAGCGCTTGTGCAAGGAGAACCATGTGGAGGCGCCTCCTGAGGATGAGGTGGAGGAAGTGCTCCAAATTTATCATTCTGAGCTGAAGGCTCTTATTAAGGAGGCAGTAGACTCAACTGTTGGAGAATCCTCTGTCTCTAAATGTCCACGGCTGGATGGGGCTGAGGATGACATTGACTCAGAGCCTAAGGGAAAGTACAATCAGGGCGCCCAACTAAAGGAGCTCTTGTCCCATATGAGATAAGTACTGGGATTTGGTAAAAAACTTCAAATGGAGGACGGGTTTTATTCTCAATATAATTTTGCAGATAGTAATGATTTGGCATTTCGTGATGTAATTAAGGCTCTGCTGTCTAAAGGGTGGAAGGAACCAGACAAGCAATCTATTCCACGTTTCTTAAGCAAATGTTATGTGTTGCAGGACTTTGATGAGTTGTTCCCACAGACTCTTAAGGTGAACACTATGTTGGCTACCATGGCATTGACTTCTAGTTTGACTTCGGAGGACATTGTCTAATGTGGTTGTCAAAAAGGTTGAGGCTTCCTTTAAAAGGTCCTGCGCAGCTGCTAATTTCTCCATACGGACCAGTACATATGTGGCATGTGCGTCTCAAGCCCTGCTTAAAGGTTTCCAGACTTTACATGATATGATGCAGTCTGACAAGGATTGCGCACCTGGCAAATATGGAGTTACTATACCAGTTCTTGTTGCATATTACCTATGGACAGCTTCCTCCTCGGCTGGGGCTTCAATCACTGGTCGGAGATTGTTATGATTGAAGTCTTTGAAGCTGGAGGCTAGTCAGCGTGCATTAGTTATGAAGCTTCCTGGTCAGAAGCTTTTTGGGCCAGAACTGGATGAACTTGTGCAAAATGCTGCAGAGGAGAAGACGATTTTTAAGCCTCTCCAGTTGTCTATAGGCAGATGCACTTTTGTTCAGAAAAAAATAGCTCAGGCTCCTCTTGACAAACGTGCCTGTCGTGGCTGTTTGCACTTTCAGCCTGGAAGTGAATAACCACCCAAATGACGATCACGCGGTGGGTGCATGCCTACGTGATTTTTATCCTCATTGGCGTGCCATAATTTCAGATGAATGGTTCCTGTAGATTGTCAGTCAGGGCTATCGTATTCCTTTCCCGGCATCCCCTCCCTGGGGTCGGTTCCTTGCTACCCCATTTCCAAGTGTCGAATCAAAAAGACTGGCCATGATACAGGGGGTTCAGTCTCTGCTAGAGAAAAGGGCGATCATTCCAGTGCCTCCCCTGACAAAGGAGAGATGGATTTTATTCACTGCTGTTCTTGGTCCGGAAACACAATGGAAGCCTGCCTCGTATGCTGGACCTCAGATTGCCGAACAAAGATATGGTGGTGGAACACCTCAAGTTGGTTTTGGTCCTGTCTATTCTACCTTTGCTGGTTCGAGACGACTTCCTGGTCACGTTAGACCTCCAGGACCTGTACTTCCTTGTCCCCATTCATCAGACAAGCCAGAAGTATCTTCGGTTTGCTGCTGGTGAAGATCACTTTCAGTTCCAGGTCTTTCCCTTTGGTCTGGTAACTTCTCCAAGAGTCTTTACCAATGTATTTGCCTCAGTGGTGGCCCTATTTCACTAGCAACGTACTTTTGTTTTTCCATAACTTGATGGCTGCCTTTTATCTGCTCCTTCTCTTTTTTAAGGCGCAGGAAGACCTCCAGCTGGTGCTTCAGACATTGCCGGACTTGGGCTTTCTTATCAACTTTCCAAAATTCCAGTTGTAGCCTACCTTGACCAAGTTGTTTATTGGGGTCCTGTTCGATTCAGTGCAGGGTGTGGCTCGCCTTCCTGCACAGGGGATGTAGGCGATTTAGGCTTCAGTGGATCATCTTCTGGGGCAGTCCTCCATGTCGGCAAGTGCATGGCCGAGGGTTCAGGGCCAGATGGCAGCCTCAATGGCGGTGGTCCCTTGGGCACGTTTTCATCTCAAGCCCTTGGTGATTCATGTCCTTAGCTTTTGGAGTCCCAGCTCACGCGACTAAAACCATCTGATTCCAGTGACACCGGCAGTCTGGAAGACTTTGGCTTGGTGGCTGTCGGAGTTGAATCTGGCACGAGGTATGTCATTCTGCTATCCCCGCCTGTATATCTAACAGCAGATGCCAACATGTGGGGCTTGGGGGCGATGTTCAGAGATCAGGAGAGGCAGGGTTGCTGGATGGCCTGGGAAGTGCATCAGTCCTCCAATTAGAGGGAGTTGTTGGCAGTCTGGCAAGCCCTGATGGTATTTACTCCCCTAATGGTGGGGCAGCATGTTGTAGTTTGTACGGACAATCAGGTCTCCAAGTCTTATCTGAACAGATAAGGGGGACTAAGTGCTGGAGTCTAAATGGCATTGCGGCTCAGATATTTGCTTGGGCAGAGGCTTATCTTCTTGCGCATTCTATTGTGTATGTTCAGGGGTTGCTCAACATCCAGCCCGACTGTCTGACCAGGAACATGCCGTCTTCAGTGATGTAGCACATCTCATATCAGGATTTCTGTCGAATGTGTGCAGCATTTGGGGATCCACGGCTGGATCTGTTTGTCTCTCCACACAATGCGATGCTTCCTCTTTTTTGTTCGAAGACTCGAGTTCCCCGGGTGTGTGTGGTCGATGCTCTTTCAGTCCCGTGGCCCAAGGATATTCTCTATTCTTTCTCTCCCTTTCCCCTTCTCCCGAAGGTGCTGCAGAAGATTCGGGAGGAGAGGACATCAGTCTGATTGCTCCTTTTTGACCTTGGAGGCCTTGGTTCCCTCTGCTGTTATCTCTTTCCCGGGGGTGTAGCTTCCTCTGTTCCTTCGGCCTTCTCCACTCTAGTTTCCCTCCCTTCCGTTGCACACCTTCAACATCGCCGGCTGATGGCCTCGATTGCGAAAGGACAGGTTTGAAGAGTCCGGGGTGTTCTCGTGTTGTGGCTCTCAATATTCAGGACTTGCGTAAATCTTCGACTTTGAAGTTATACAGGAAACACTGGGGTTCTTTTCAGAAATGATGTGTTTCTAAGAATTTGTATCCCCTGACTGTGGATAGTTTTTCTGTTCTTGACTTTTTGCGTGATGGGTTTGTGAAGGGCCTGGCTCTGTCCACTCTTAGTGCCCAGTGGTCTTCATTCAGGGCGTTTCTTGTGCAAGGGGATATTTTTCCAAAGTTTCCTGTTCGGTGCCTCAGCTCCTGAAAAGTTTCAGGTTTAAGAAGCATGTAGTACAGAAATCTGTCCCTTATTGGGATTTGTCTGTGGTCCTTAAGGGTCTCCAGCTGGCCCTTGGATTCCTGTCCTTTTCCTTGGTTGTCTGCTAAGACATCTTTTCTGGTGGCCATCACGTCTGCTATGAGTTTGGGTGAAATGGGGGCTCTTCTTTCCTCTTTTCCCTTCTTGTGCTTCTTTCCTGAGACGGTGGAGCTTCGACTAGATCCTACATTTGTTCCTTAGATCTCCTCTTCCTTACATTTGAACCAGGAGCTTGTTTTGCCAGTGTTTCTCTTAGATGTGGAGTGGGGGTTCTGTCTTCCTTGGACGTGGGTCGAACACTGTCTGCTTATTTATCTAGAACCAAGGAGTTTTGAAAGTCCTTGAGTTTGTCTCCTTTGGTTCTGGTACTTTGGGTAACAAAGTTTCTTCCCAGTCTATTGACAGATGGGTGAAGCGGGCTATCTTTCAGACTTATGCTTCTGCTGATGTGTCCTCCCCTTCTGATGTTCAAGGTCGTTCTACTCGTGCTGTGGCTGCTTCCTGGGCTGAGGCTGGTGGATCTTCTATTCAGGAGATCTGTTGTGCTGTGACTTGATCTTCTCAGCTGACTTTTGCCCGTCATTATCATCTGGATTTGACTGAGGCTGAGCATTATTTTGGGGACGTCTGTTTTGCAAACAGCAATGGAGTAATTGTCGTTCTTTATTAAAGGCTGAGCATTTTTTGGGGGACGTCTGTTTTGCAAACAGCAATGGAGTAATTGTCGTTCTTTATTAAAGGCTTGCTGTATCCGATTTTTTGTGTCGGTGTGCTTCTTGATTGGTATATCCTCAGTCACGACTGGGACGAGGAGGATGGAGATGAGGGGGTCATGTCCTATTACTTGCCAGTAATCTTCATTACCCCGAATCGGAATCTACCTCATCCCGGTCCGCATCCCTCCCTCCTGCCCTTTTGGACACCCCCATGAGTTTTTCACAAATGTGGTATTGTACAGGAGGATGGGTGGGAGGGGTGGGACTTTATACTTCTATCATAGAGATAGAATACAGCTTTCAGGCTGAAGGGATCTACGATCCCTATCATGTAAATCTCTGTCAGAGGCGGAAACGCCTCAAAAGTCGGGACGAGGGGGATTCGATTCAGGGTAATGAAGATTACTGGTAAGTAATAGGACATTCTATCCAGCGGCTCAGGCAGCAAGGTCACATCTCCTCTACTAGATGGTATCTTTGGTGTTTGCGGGTGGACGTCAGATTTCAAGTGATATGTTTTACCAGTTTATTAATTGCACTCATGGGTCAGTGCCCCGTTTCTACAACAAAATGTGTCCTAATTTTGCTGCAAACAACTCTGCTGACCAAACCCATCACCCTGCCACTCATCGAAATATGCTCAAGTAAACAATCTGGAGTAATGTATGCTCAGTTCGTAAGTTCTTCTCATTCCTTTTCAACTCGATGCAGACCTTTCCTAACCAATGGCATCCCTGCACTAGCAGACAAGTACCTAGACGAAGTAAATGTATTACCATGCTAAATAAATATCTTCACTCTCACCTCACTTCATCAACTCTTGTGAAGCAATCTGTTTTTTGGAGGCTTACCAAATGGAATGAATCACCATTACTCTTTATGTATACAAAACACATAAGAATGGTTCACGACATTCTTTTTTCTATTGTGAACTTCTCTTGAAGAATATCTTGTATAACTAGGATGTGGCTGTTGTTGCTACTTTTGTACAGAGAAAGAAAAACTTGTTTTCACAATGTTGGGCATCACCTAGCCTTCTAAATACACCAATGCAGCCATGCATGCCAGCTTTTACCTAGTTAATTTAGCCTGAGAAACTATTGTAATAATGGGTACTCTACCCATGCTCTCATACTAATTTTAGAGCCGCATTTTCAGCATACTGTGTTCCTCCAAAGGGACCCAAGGTTATGTGCTGCATCAGAGGCAAACGTTTCCTCCTCGTCCAAATGCGTTAACCAGGACACTCATTTCTTATGGAATTTTTATTTTGGGCTGTGCTTCCTTTTGGCCAGATTGCTAAGAGATTTAATCATGACATTTTAACTACTATTTCTGATGGGTACTTCTACCTGTATATTCCAGAGCTCATGAATCCTCCCCAGGCACAGGAATGGATTTTTGTAAACTTGTATTAGAATTGACAGGTGGCGTCACAAAGCTCCAGCCACAGCTCCCAAACAGCCTATTACACAACGACCCGACCCTTTGGCTGATCTATGAGAAGCATGGCAGAAGGATCTAGGGGAACTGGGCAGGGTGAGTGAAAGGAGGCCAAGATGTCTCTGCCAGAGCTGGTGATCTCTGCCTGCTTATTGCTGATCCAAAAATATGGAACCTGACCAGTAGACCCAACCGGACCTGCATCAGATGTTTAGCACATGATTTGGGGGTGTGGACATAGTGCTGGGAAGGCCAATACAACTTATCCTATGACCCTGCTTGGCATTCTAGAGCAGGGGGGAGGGAATATGTGTGATCAACTCCTCCTGGGACTGAGGTGCATGCTGGCTAAGAGGGTTATTATGAGAAATTGGTAATCCAGAGGGCCCCCCCTATGGAGTAGGAGGGCAGGAATGAACTGCTGTTCAGTTTTGGAAAAAGAGGTATAAAAAGCCAGAGGATGCCTCCAAAAATATTGAAAGATATTGGGGACCTGGGAAGACACAGGACCTTCAACCTGCAAAATGACAATGGGTACTGAATGTGAAACCCGAGTTTCAAATGCCCCCACCTTCCAAGCACCATTGTATGACGACCCTCCCCCATCAAACATAGTAGAGTGTACATGCCTGTACTGACAACACTGATCAATGTATGTTGTTGCTGAGGCTGCAGTTCAGTTACACCAAATGAGGAATGTCTGAATCCCCTATCACTAAACAAGATGGCCTTGGAATGTTCTAAAAGTGCTGGATGTGTAGGTCTAAAAATGTCAATAAAATGTTTTATTAAAAAAAAGCAAGGGGGCGTGTCCAAGATGGTGCCCGAACGGTAGCTGATCCGCAGAGCCCCGCCGCACCGAAACGAAAGCAGCGGTCTCCGGGGGGCTAGCCACTCTGCCGAAACAGCAACCGGCAGGGGAAGTCAGGGGCACCGAGTCCCAGAGTTTGTCTAGTGGGCACGGGAAGGCAATACAGGCTCGTTGGTCCGCCCGGTCCAGAGACAAGATGGTGGCTGGATGCCGTTGAAGTGCAAAAGGAGGCGGGAATGGGCAGCTGTCCTACGGGGAAGTGGGAGCATATCCTGTGAACGGCCGCACCAGTGAGTGCAACTGCTGTAGTGGGGGGACGGGGTGGGGAAAATCGGTCCAGCGGGAAACGTGCACCCGCTCATCCCTGCATCCTCCTGCCCCCTGCCTCGCTCCCCTGAGAAGACACAGGAAGAGAGGCCTCCCAGGACGAATTGTCTGCCACGGGCCGGGCCCCGGAGAGCACCAACATTGGGACTGAGGGTGGCTAAAGGCCCTTGGATGCTGGCAGATCCCGGCGGAGAAGGCCACCGAGAGCGCTCGAGTCTGCCTGACCTCAAGATGGCGGCCAGGCAGTGCTAATCAAGATAGCAGCACAAGGAGGCTGCGATTCGAGTGGGGAGGCTCGGACTCAAGGCAGCAGGGGAGCTGGGTGTCTGTGGACGACGCCTCAGCCACGTAGATGTCATGAGTGCGATGGCACTTGGAGTAGTCACCAACCGGGCTCCACGCCTCCCACCCCCACCCCAATCCCCCCGGCTGGGTCACACACCGGTGCAGAGAGGAGGCCAAGAGACAGCGATTGGACTGAGGGCAAAGGGAAACGGCGACAAAAATAGCAGCCTCCGGGAAGGTGATCTCAGACACTTGAGCATTAACTGGCCTGTGAATCGGCTGCATTACTAACTAGAAGAGAGAGGGTGAGTCAGAGACCCGGAATAGGGGACAGTGGACTTGAGGACCACGCCGTAACCACAACTGGGGAGCAGAGAGGTACTAGATCGTCTGGAGAACGATTTTAAGAGAGCAACTTCAGAGGTTACAAACAGGCCGGTGGCGAGGACGCTGCTGGCGCTGCCTTCAACTGCCAGCGGACCCAGGCTGGGTGGGGTGAGCCGGGAAACTGGGAGGACCGACGGTGGACGCAGGCCCAGTGGGAGGTGACGACAGCACCTGCCCGGCCACTGGAAGAGGGAAAGTCATTGCAATATGAGGGCAACCCTGGAGGAATAACTAGAGCTGTCCCCATGTCTTCCTCCAGGACAAAAAAGGAAGCCACCATCAAAGACCTCCTCACCAAGAGCTCCTCTAAATGAACGGGGCCCACTGCGGACCTGGCTTCTTCAGAACCTGCCGCCTCAGGTATGGCGGGAAAGCAGATTGCAAGTGAGTTTTATGGAGTCCCACTTTAGCATGCTGCAGGAAGACATAGCGATGCTGAGGACTGAAGTAACCAAAGAGGTCAAAGAGTTGCGCCAAGACATGAGCACACTGGAGCAACGTTTGCATACGGTGGAAAAGGCCGGGGATGCAAGGGAGGAAGAACTGGAGGAGTGTCGTAGGGAGATTCTAGAACTCAAAGACCGTAATGCAGACCTAAATTACCACCTGGAAGATTTGGAAAGCAGGTCCTGCAGATCCAGTATCCGCATCAAGGGAGTCACGTTGCAGGCAGACGCGGGCCACCTGGAAGAGTATGTTTTTCGCTTGTTCCGCCATATAGTCCTGGACTTCGAAGGGAAGGATCTCCCGCTGGACCGAACGCACAGGGCTGGTCACCCATCGCAGATGCCTGGCTCCCCACAGGACATTCTTACCTGCCTCCACAATTACCGTCAAAAAGAGCGCATAATGGCGGCTATAAGAGACCAACCATGCATACTCTTCGAAGGGAACAAGATTCGCCTCTACCAGGATTCGTCCATAATTACATTGCAGCAACGACGCACCATGAAGCCAGTCACAGAATTTTTAGGGAGTGCGTTACAAATGGGGTCACTCCTTTCGCTAAATCTTTGCCTGGGAAGGGAAAATACATTTTGGTCCGCACACCCCAGAGGCGGCAATGATCCTGGGGATGGATTTGTAACAAGGGGACCCTCCCCAGCAAAGGAGACCCCAGGGCAACACCCAGGACTGCCGCAGATGACGGAATTCCAAGACTCGGACCCAACAACAGCTGAACAAACCCTCGGCCTCCAAAAACCTTCAGAGAGAGATCAGAGATACTGCAACACCTCACTGAGCAAAACCAGTCACAAGAGCGAGAAACTGATTAAAATAGGCAGAACTAAATCTGAGACACGGCCCCTCTGACTTAGTTGTAGCCTGCAATGGACAACTCGGCGGGCCTATCAGCCGGATCCCCAGAAATGGCGTCCGGATGACCACCTCCGGGCCAACTGTCAACAAGATGACGAAGCACAGGTAGTGGCGGAAGCTCCGGCACTCCTTATTAACACTCTGAGAACTGCTGTAAGGAACTGATGACATGGACCCCCTACTACATGGTAGCTAGTTTAGCATTGATTGGTGCTTTAGTTTCCCCAGTTTTCATGTTTGTACAATTGTTATACGCTGCCATGCTCCATTTTCTGCCATATTGTCTCAACACCCCACACGGTACGGGAGGGGGTGCACCACATGATTTACCCAGAACACTCGCAGCTAATGGCAATCCTTTTAATAAATGGTGTGAATAGTTAGCGTCAATGTGAGGGGTCTGAACTCACCAGCTAAAAGAATAGCTCTGTTGTGATATATGTCTCTTGAAAGAGACACACATCCAAAGACAAGATTGGGGTTGAATGCGATCTAAATGGTTTGACTGACAAGTATGATCTGCAGGACCAGGGGAAAAAAGCAGGAGTGGCTATCCTTATCGCCACACACTTCCAGGGGCAAATCACGCAAACACACTCAGAAATAACAGGCAGGATGCTATCAGTACGCATCTCACTATACGGTCACACATTTACAGTAGCATGCATCTACGGGCCTTACGATCACCAAGAGCCCTTTATTCGCCAAGCAATCAGGATCATACTCACCACACCTGACGTACACATAGTGGTGGGGGGAATTTTTAATCTGGCTCTTGATGCTGCCATGGACCGGACTCCCCAAAGGTCAGGGCTTACCGAGACTATCTCCCCTCAGGGCACTCGCTGGTTGGTAGACACAGGGCTGATTGACATATGAAGGATGTTGCATCCTTCAACACGGTCTTACTCCTTCTTTTCGGCCGCTCATCAATCCTATGCCAGAATCGACTATTTCCATCTCTAAACATCTCTTCTGCCCGTAGTGACACATGTGGAGATTGACGTAGCTTATATCTCATAACACGCCCCAATTCAGATAGAACTACGTTTACCGACATGCAGTCAAAGCTCGAGGATGTGGCGCCACAATCCCAAACTGTTAGCATATGAACCCGCAGTCAAGGAGGTGGAGCGTGCAATAGCCAACTACCTCGCAATTAATGATACATCACACACAGCAATAGCGACACTATGGCACGCACTCAAAGCAGTGGTGTGGGATACATATATAGCCATAGCGGCGCGGCTTAGTGGGGAGCGCAAGACAAAGCGCGATGGGCTGGCAATGCAGGTGAGGGAATTGGAAGAAACGCACAGATGGACAGAATCTCACAAAACACGAAGACAACTGACTGTCGCCCAGACACAGCTCAAAGCCCTCGACATGGACATGGTGGAGCATGCCCTGCTCCGAACGAGACTGAAGTACTATGCTGGGGGCAACAAGGCTGGGAAGCTACTGGCACATAGACTAAGGGCACAAACGCACTCGAGGCGCATACACAGTGTGGTAGGCCAGGACCAGAGAATCAAGATGAGGGACGAGGACGTAGTGGAGGAGTTTGGTCAATTCTATGCGCAACTGTACAAGGCAGACACATCCCTCGTGGCTGATCGCTCCTCGAACGTAGCACAGCCAGCGCTAACACCACTTCTGGACTCAATAGTGGCATAAATGGATGCCGTTCTAACAGTCCATGGGGTCAAGGAGGCAACAGGGGGACTTAAGGTAGACAAAGCCCCGGGCCCAGATGGGTACACAGCTGCCTTTTAAAACAATATATGGAACTTGTCTCCCCCATGCTGGCACAGTTGTACAACTCCTTTAGGAACACTCACGGAATCTATGCGTACTGCCACAATAAAAGTCCTCCTGAAACCTGGGAAGGATCCTCAGCTCTGCTCATCCTACAGGCCTATATCCCTGCTCAATGTGGATGCAAAGCTTTTCACAGGGATTTTGGCCCGTAGACTAGGTAAACACATAGCCGGTTTGGTGGACCCTGACTAATCCGGGTTTATACCGGGACGCACCTGTGGGGACAATACCAAGCACCTCAGCGGTCTAAGGTTCCGACTCTGTTCTTCTCAATAGACAGAAGGTGTTCGATCGTGTTCACTGGCCATTTCTCCGCATGGTCTTGGACGCCTTTGGGATGGACCCACGCTTCCAGAAATGGGTATGGGCCGGATATGCAAATCCGCAGGCGCAGGTCAGGGCCAATAACTACCTATCTACCTCATTCCCGGTCTCACGGGGAACGCAACAGGGGTGCCCGCAGTCTCCGCTCCTGTTTGTGCTCTGCATGGAGCTGCTGGCAGAACATATTAGAAGGTATCCCTTAATAGAGGGAGTCTGGATGGGCGGCCAGTCTCACAAAATAACCCTTTACGCAGATGTCGCCCTACTCACAGTCACTAAACCCCGCCAGTCACTGCCACCACTGCTAGAGGAGCTTGCGGCTTTTGGTGGAGTCTCCGGCTTTAGAGTGAACAGCTCGAAATCCCAGGCACTAAACATCACCATCCCGAAGGACGAGCAGAAGTATCTTGCAGCAAAGTTCCCCTTTACATGGGCTAAGCAGGGAATCTCTTACCTGGGCATACGTATATTCCCCACCATTGGAACTTCAGTCTCGCACAATTACTCCGAACTCGTAAACATGGTGAGAGCACTCATTCAGTCCTGGCACGGTTGCCCCATCTCATGGTTCGGACGGATAGCTGCAATGAAGATGTCATTACTGCCCAAAATCCTCTATCTCATGCAGGTAATGCCATTGCAACCGCCTGCTTCTATGATTAACAAGCTACAGTCTAGCACAGAATCTTTTATCTGGGGGGGAGCAAGTGGGCCAGAATGGCCAAGAATCATATGTATCTTCCTGTAGCAGAGGGAGGGCTGGGTGTACCGCACCTATTGCTTTATTATTAGGCTGCCCAGTTATGCTTTCTTGTGGAATGGCAGCGTCCGCTTACAGAGAAGCACTGGTGCTTTTTAGATCAAGCGGCAGCCGGAATTCATATTTGGAAGATTCCTTGGCTCCCACGCAGGAATCGTCTGCCGGGAGTGTACATCTCCCCAGTGGTTAAAGCTACCCTGGGCATCTGGGATAAAGTCAGTGTACTTAAGCATCTTTCCACCCTGATTTCCCCCCTTACCCCAATCATGGGGAATGTGGATTTCCCGCAGGCAGCGCAGGGGCAGTCGTTTAGTGATGGGAAGAAGCCAATTGCAAGCGCATCAGGGCCCTGTTTGATGAGCGCAGACTGTTGGATTTCCGGAGATTGCAGCAGGACTTCGGACTCCCGGAGTCAGAGCACTGACGCTATATAGCAGCGAGACACTGGATAACACATCCCTCAATATGACTCCACGCAAGTAGGCCCCTCACTCCCTTTGAGCGCTGGCTCTTGTCCAGGCGGGATGACAGCATGCTACTATCGGACATATACACATTTTTAAATACAATGACAAATCCTTGAGCACACCAGCTAGGAAAAGATGGTAGGCGAAGTGTTGTCGCCGGTTCACAGACAAGGAATGGACGGCCATCATTCATCGTGCCCGTACATCACCCATCAGCGCCTCTGGGAGGGAGATAATGCTTAAGACAGTTCATTACTGGTACTACACTCCTGCACGCATGGCCCAATGGGAAAAAGGGAGGGACGACAAATGTTGGCGGCAGTGCAATAATTCTGGCACACTCGCCCACTTGCACTGTCCTAAACTTCATCAGTACTGGGAAGAGGTGCTGGCAGATGTAAATCAGATGTTCGATACAGAAATCCCCCGATTCCCCAGCTACATCCTCCTAGGGTTGCCAAATGCCCAAACATATCCACTACGCTCCACCAAGAGAAGGGCCATCACCTTGGCACTTTGCGCAGCAAAACAGGTCCTTCTATCCAAATGGGGATCAGACACAATCCCATCACACTTAGACTGGCTACACAAACTATGGGACTTGATAGGCATGGAGAAGCTAATGGCGGTGATCAACCATGCCCTGCCCAAATTTGAGAAGACCTGGGGTTCATGCATAAAGCACCTCTCCTCCACCTCTCGCGTGCTTACCTGTCCAATATATCTGTGCATACTGCGCCTTACATCCAATACTCAGGCTGGTACATAACGAACTCATAGAAGTGGGAGTAGACAATATTAACCGATTTCATCGGAGCAAGCATGGCGGCGATGTATTACCTCTTTTTCGGTTGTTCCCGAGCCTCCTCTCCTTGTTTCTCCCCTCTCCTTCCCCTTTCTTTCCTCACATATTTTTCTCTGCCGGCCAAAGGATGTAGGCGGAAGATGTTGTACTTTAAAACCAATAAAAAAATGACACAATTCTGAAGGAAAAGCAAAACATCACTAATCGGTGTCCTGCAACACCAGCTTCTTTGTTTTGTTTGGAGCCGGTGCCTATGTTGGAGAAACATTGTACTGGTCTACCTTACTACCCCTAGCATCCCTCTGGTACTCTAATCCTCCGTAGGCAGCTGCCACCTCTATTTTCGATGACCCTATTTGGAGTTGTTCCAAAGCTCCAGTGGTCCTGTGGGCATCCTCTCCTTCTCTGTAGAAGCTCTCACCAGTTGCTGGCATTTCCCTTGATGGTACTGTTTCATTCTGCCTTTAAAATAGTGTATTTTGACTTGGGCAAGGAAGAAAACGAGACGCTCTATTGAGGATGACCCCTTTTCGAACCTCTGCTGCATGTTCAACAGTTTGGTTGCCTTCTTCTGCGCAGATTCTGTTGTCATCCAGATACCCCCCGTTGTGCCTCATACTGAGGATAATAGCGAAACATACAATCTTCTTCCTGTATACTAAACATTTAATAACCTCTACATTGATTTGCTAAATTTTAGGGCTGGACACTTCTCTTCAACTCAGTTTAGATTACCTCTCTAGCTGTCATGTGGTAGAAGTTGCCTCTTTTGCATAAGTTAAATGCACAGGTGCTTATGTGCTGGAACTTCCTCTTCCTTTGAAGGCTAACATGTTGACCATGATTCTGATGCTTAGCTCTTCTTCTTCTGAGGTTTTTGGGCCTTTTTTTTTAAAGAGGCCCTTTTGGACCAGATATTTGTGGTTTTGCACAAGCCACATCAGCCAATCATTCCTAACTCCTCCTAAATGAACTACTGCCTCTTCTGAACAAATGAGCTATAGAGCTGGTACCCAACGCAGAACTGATTCAGGGGTATTATTCCTCCCACCTTTCTACTCCTCAAGGAGAGTGAGTGTTCCACTCACTACCAACTTGCAGTGCCTCCCTTCAGCTTTCAATCAATCGAGGATTTATAAAGCACAGCAAATCACCCTTGAGGGTCTCAAGGTGCTGGAGTTGCTAACTGCTTCGTGGTTATCTGTTGAATTGAACAGCCAGGTCTTGAGTTCTTTCCTCAATTGCTGGAGCGATGAGGCGGTCCTGAGATGTAGGGGAAGGTAGTTCCAAGTTTATTCCGCCGGGTATGAGAAGGAGTATTCTCTGCTGTTGCTTCAGCAGATCCAGGGGGTGTCTGTGAGGGAGAGGGAGCCAGATTGTAGGTGTCTGGTTGGTTGGGGGAAGGTCATGCATTTGTTGATGTATGCTGGTCCTACGTTGTGCAGGGCTCAGCGTGCTTGGGTCAACATCTCGGGCTGGCCTGTCTTCTGGATCTGGAGCCAGTGTAGCTTCTTGAGGTGGGGTGTGATGTGGGTCCTGATGAGGTCGAAGATGAGTCTTGCCGCTGAGTTTTACATCAACTTTTTATGAAGATCATGTTGGTAGCTGTGGCTTATCTGCAGAGGTTTGGAAAACATGTGTTCCCATAACCTGACGAATAGTTGTTGAAGGCGGATTCTACCACAGGTGATGTCAGATCACCTTCAGAACATGACATCTTTGGTCTTTTAACCTAGGGTTTCCAGTCGATTCCCACTTCCAGTCTTCTCAGCGTTTGCTTAAAATTGAGTTGGTTTTAGACATGAGACCTCTGATGGGAATCCCCCCTACATTATTATTATTATTACTACTTAGCATTTCTAGAGCGCGTAGCAACCCAGAGGCATCCCAGCGCTAGCGGTTTAGCATTGAGCAGGAGTGGATTTACAGACTAAGGTTTTGAAATAGCCACGTTTTCAGATGCTTTCAAAAAGTGAGAAGGTGGGTCTCTGATCGTAGCTGCAGGGGTAGAGTATTCCATAGCCTAGCTATGTTACACGTGAAGGAGCTACCCCCACTGCGTATCCTGTGAATTTTGGGGATGACGGCCAGCCTCATGCTTGCGGAGCGGATAAGTTTCCTGGGTTGGTAAAAGGTAATGAAGGAGTTAAAAATGGTGGGACCTTTCCCCATCAGGGTTTTGTGGGCTATGCAAAAGGATTTGAATTTAATTCTTTCCAGAATAGGTAGCCAATGTAGGGCTTTCAGACATGGCTTTGCGGATTGCGTTCTTGGCACTCCAAGCAGCACCCTGGCTGCACAGTCCTGGGCCACTTGGAGTTTCCTAATGGTAGATTTGGGTGCTCCTAGGTATAAGGAGTTACCATAGTCCAGGCGCGAGAGAACCAGGGCCTGGACCACCGTTCTTCTTGCCCCACTGGGGAGGAGGGGGAGAATTTTCCACAGCATTCTGAGGATGCCATAACACGCACCGGCCATTTCCACAGCTTGCTGCCCACATTTTAGAGATTTGTCAAGCCACACTCCCAAACTTTTTATCTTGGGTTTTGTGGTGGGTGCTTGTCCTAAACGTGTGGGCCATTGCAGTTTGAAGTCAGTATTGGGTAAGTTACCCATGTACATGATTTCTGATTTGTCGCCATTGAGCTTAAGGCAGGAGTTTTGCATCCATATAGCCACCTTCTCCAGGCATGTCTCTAGGTCAGAGGGGGCATTGTGCGGGTGCTTTAAAGAGACCACTAGCTGGGTGTCATCAGCATAGGTGATAATTTTTATCCCAAATGGAAGGACAATGTCCGCCAGTGGCCTCATATATACGTTAAATAAGGTAGGACTCAGGGAAGATCCCTGATACACTCCATACCTAAGAGGGCGGCACCTTGAGGTGGCTTCTCCTGAAAAAACTTGAAAGGTTCTCTCGCTGAGGTACGATTGGATCCATGCTATTGCTTCCCCTGATACTCCTACATTCCCAAGCCGGTTCAGAAGAATATCAAAGTTAACAGTGTCGAATGCGGCACTTAGGTCGAGGAGAATGATGGACACTGCTCCTCCCTGAACTATAATCTTTTTAGATTCCTCCACTACAGAGATAAGAGCTGGTTCCGTGCCCAGAAGAGGTCGGAAGCCGGTCTGAGAGTGGTGTAAACTATTACGGGATTCTGGGAAGGCTGAAAGGACAGAGTTGACATGTTTTTCCAGAATCTTACAGACCATAGGTAGTAGAGATATTGGTCTGTAATTACTCAAGACATCTGGATTAAGAGTTGGTTTCTTCAGTAACGCTCTCACCATAGCATGATTCCAGGGCGGTGGGACCTGGCCGTTGGTAATGGAGAGATTTAGGGCTTTCAGTATTGTTGGTAGCACCACCTCTTTGACCTTGCCCATCTGCTGGGGGTTGGCTGGATCACGCGGAGAGCCAGATTTTATCTGGCAGAAAATGTTTAAAAGCTTTGCCTGATCTATGAGTGGGAATTTCTCCAAGATATACCACTTATCGTCTTGGCGTGTGGTAATCCCATCAAGGTTGGTGAGAGGAGTTAGAGCTGGGGGATCACTAGGCAGTGGGGAGGCAGGGAATGTATTGTAGATGGATTTAATTTTTTCTAGAAAGTAATCTGCAAATTCGTTGCACCGCTCAGATGAGATGGTGGTTTCGGGCCCTGGGAATTCTAGGAGGGTCTTCGCTATGCGGAAGATTTCTCTGGGAGTATTAGCCGCAGAAGTGATTTTATCTTCATAATAAAGTGCCTGGGCTTTTTTAATTTCCCCTTGATAGGTTTTTATCGCCTGTCTATAATCCGCTTTACTACTCTCACTATAGTCCTTTCTCCATTTCCTTTCCTGCCTTTTACAGGTCTGTTTGATGGCTCTAAGCTGGGGCGAGTACCATCGCGTTGTCCTTTCTCTCACCCTATGTGGAACCTCTTTGGCAGGGATCATTTTGTCCAGAGAGGATTTGATCCAGTTGGACAGTTTTTCTTCTGCAGCTGTAACGTTGGAGTCTAAAATAGGTTTAGAACTCTTCAATGTGTTGGCCCAGGATTCTATGGACATGAGTTTGGGATATTCAGGGCATAATCTTGATATTTTGGACAGGGGTTCGCCTTCTGAGTCTAACAGTACTGTGCTGTTTGCCCTCCTGGCCTTATGCATTCGGCTTGTCTCCCATGAGCTGTGGTACATGCAGGTGATTCTACTTTCAGTGGGCACAGCACTGGGGTATCCTTTTGAAGAAGGCTTTTTGCTTCTCCAATGTTGCAGAACCTCCATTGGTAAATGTTGCAGAACTATCTGACCTACTGAAAATGCTTCTGTATTCTGACTATAGAAGCCACGGTTGTGACCAAATCCTCTTCTTCGGATTACAAGATCATCTGGACAGCATGGTGATTTTGGTATCTGGTTACCTGTAGAGCAGAGATGCCACATCAGTATGCTTGAATTGCAGGTGATTGAGTTAGTCCTCAAGGGGTTTCTTCCCTTGGTTTAGATTTTCGCCATCAATTTGACAAGTATACCAACAAATGGGGTGCCATGGTTGTAGGAAAGTAGGATCTGCTTCTTATGGTTACCCCCACTTTTTGCTTGATGTTATACTGTTCTTGACTAGTCTGACTGGGATCCTGCTAATCAGGACCCCAGTCTATCTGCTTTCTCCTTTAAATTGTTATACCTGTACCTTGGTACACTCCAGATTGGATTCTGGAGTACCCTTATCAGTCCCTAGCATATGGTACACATGTATCCAGGGCATAGGTACCCCAGAGGCCTCCCATGGGCTGAAGCATGTATTATGCCACCCACGAGAGGCCATGCAAAATGGAGCTACAGGTCTGCTACTGCAACCTGTGTAAGCTGGTGCTTGCACCACTTACTTCAGATATAGGTTCACTATATCTCTAGGTCACTTAAAACTTATAAGTCACCCCTACAGCAGGCCTTAACAATCCTGAAGGCAGGGTGCTGGGTTTTACGTGAGGGGGTGCCCCTGCATGAGCAGAGCCCCTCTGCAGCCTTCGGAGACCATTCTCCCGGGTTGTCTGTGACTCAGCCGGACATATAGGTAGAGGTGCATTATAACCTCGCGGTAAATGCTATCTCAAACGGCTGCATAGAAACATATCGTGTTTGGTGTCAAACACCTTGGAATCATACCTCCACACCGGTAACCGGTGTGGGAAGTATGATTCCACCCTTCTGAAGCGAGCTTCGTGGGGTCACTGGTCTATCCGCTGCTAGCCTTCTCGACCCGTTCAGCACAAAATGGATGCTGCCGACCAGAGACACACTTCTGCCCTCCTGCTGCTGAGCCAAGATCGAGCAGAGAAAGGCAGCACAATAGGCATCCTGTCACAGGGAGGTGTGACCACCTCCCAGACAGGATTTAGTGTATTGGGGCTGGGTGGGTGCACTCAGAGTGCCTGAAAGTTTGCACCTGGGGCACATTTGGTGTCCCTGTGCATAGTCCAGCTCAAACCAGTTCTGGGAGCCATTTGTTCCTGCTCTGGCGTGAAACTGGACAAAGGACATGGGAGTAACCTCCCCTCTGTCCTGACCCTCCCCTAGGAGGGTCCCCTGAATCTGTCCAACCCTCTCCCGTGGGTCCAAAAGGGCTTACCTGACTGTAGCTCTTTCGATTTTACGTGGACAAGATTCTATAAGGAGAAACCACTGACCTTCGGCCGTCTGGACACTCTGGACTCCGACTGGGCCCGACTTCGTCTCCCTCTCCGTCCAAAGCTTTGTCTGTGCCCTTGCTCCATACAGGCTCCATGCAGGACCTGTGGTGCACTAAGGACAACTGAAGAATCTCCCTTGGAGTGAAGGAGTCACTACCCTGCATTCGCAGGCACCTCAACGCAACTGACCGGTCTGTTACTCCCGAGCTCCTGCGGACACTGAAGACTCCAGCAACACAGGAGGTGGGTTTCGAAGGTCCTTGAGGTAGATCTGCCCTCTCAGCAAGTTTGAGGCCAGTATCCCTCGTGGGGACTGCATAACCCGAACCCCTGTGCACCACGTCTATTTGCAAGTGCATATACTTGTTGGCGATTCCCGAGCTTGTGCATTGGACTCAGTATAGTCCTGACCCTGAGCAGTATTTCCACCAAAGAACTCCGGCCTCTTCGCACCGAGTGCTCCGTGGGCTGGTACTTTGTGATCTTGCTCGAGGTTTCCTCGCGACGCCTGGTCATTCGGCCTGCGGGTCCTCCTGAGGGTCATCTTGAATTCTGTTGGGCTTCCCTGGTTGCTCCAGACGTGCCCTGACTCCCCATTGCTTGACGAGTCCCCTGGACCTTGCTGGTCCACACCGTAACCTGCTTGACCTTCCTGCGTGAGTTGCTTTTGCCAAGGCTTGTTGGTGCTCCAGCCGGACACCGACCCCTCAGCACTCGACATCCTTTGTGGGACAGCTCACATCTGGCTCCTGGTCGTCGTCGACATCTCCTGGTCCTCGTGGCTGCAGAGTCAAGTCTCCCTTCTTCGCACCTGAAGCACCCAACATCGGTGGGCATTCGACTTCCGAGCCCCTGGTCACTCTGAAGTGACCCAGACTCTGTCCCCTCTGCTTTCAGGTTCCTTTCTTCCAGAAGCCCGGCTGGGATTCCACCGGACCCTTTTCACCTTCACGGCAGCAGTACTTCTTCGCAGCCCTCCATTGAGAACGACAGTGGTTTCCGACACCACTCCAGACCTATGCACCCGGCTCCTCTGGGATAGGTAACTCAGGTACCACAGTATCCACGGGTGGGGTGGCTCTCCAACCTCTTAAGTTCCAAAGGGTTTCCTCGAAGTCCTCCTAGAAGGGTCCTTAAACTGTAAAAGTGCAACCGCGACTTCCCCATAGAATTGTACGGAGCCCGCGGTCGTGTTAGCACACTGCGCCCGTCCTCCGTGGGGTCCCCATCTACTCACTTTGGGTGGTTCCTTGGGGTCCCAACGATTCTACGTACTCTAGACTTTGTCTTGACCCGAGTCGTGGTTGTTATACCACTATTTTAGTATATGGTTTGGTCTCCCCCTGAAGCCCACTGTGTAATATGCTACTTACAACTGTTCTATTGATCTCGTATTGTGTGCTTTGTGTTCTATCCTCGGGAAGAGGATACTAGAGAGTGTTATATTAATAAATACATATTTTTATAACTACTGTGTGGTTCTCCTTTCATTTAATTAATTCAGGAGGTGATATTCTGGTAAAACAAGCTGCTTTACATTCCTTCAAGATTAAGCCTGAAGGCTGCTCTCCACAGCTACCACTAGGATAGCTTTCTAAAGGTTATCTTTGACCTCATACATCATAAGGATCGTTTGGACTGGTGCAAGGTGCCCACTTTAATTAGTGGACAGCATATACCAGGCCAACTTCTCACAATGGTCTCTTGTTTTCTGTGTCCGGAGGGGCTAAAACTTGTGTGCTGGGCCTCTAATCACAATGCCCCGCTGTCTGCGACTCATCTAACAGAATATCTTAAAGTAAAGGTGGATGAACAGGCCATGTGTTATATTTCAGATCATGAGTGGTGACTCCATCAGGTGGCATTTTGAGCGCTACTTGGGGCATGCTTCAGGTTGACTTGTTTACCTCTCTGGAGAATGCTCACCGTCCATTGTTCTGGGCCTGCATGAGGTCGGATTTGTATCTCCATTACATGTGATGGAGCAAGGACTCACAATGAGACTTGCTCGAAAGCAATCTTCTCACAGTATTAATTAATTTATACTAAAATTCTGTAATGTCTCTATTAATAATGTGCAAACACAACATTTTTATCCAAAAGATGCTTGCCTATGTGTTTTCCACTAATAAGTAATCCTTGTCTAATCCAAAATGGCGCTAAAACGCGGGAACTCTACTGCGCATGTGTCAACCATGTCACCTGGTATGACGTTTTTCTTTGCTTGGAGGGAATCTTTTGCTTCTGCGCAGTGTATGCTAAAATGGCTGCTTAATGTCCTCACATGCTAAAGCTTTCGCATTGCTGCAATTATTAATGTGTTATTTTAACGCTACTAATGCGGGATAGACATTTATAAATAAATGGGAGTAGAGTAGAAGTAGGGGGTATACAGTGAAAACATTTATTTTCTATTTTAATATGTTTCTTCTTTGATTTCGATTAGTTCGTAAAGTGGGCCTGGGTTGACAAAACGGCAGCTCAAGAAACCATGTGATTGGCGCATGCGCCCTGAAAACTAACCATGCAAAGCGATGAAGTCAACTTGGAAGATGTCCAAGGACATGACCCGCTGATCACCTTCACCGTTCATCTGAGATGTCCTACAAGTTGATACATTTTGTATACACTTTGTATTCAAATTTGTCGTGAGACGGGTGGGAAATAAAGCAAATGTATTAATTGAGAGGGGCGGTATTTTAAAACAATGGGCTGAAGAAAATTGAACTAAATTGACATGGTGTGAGGATCAACCCCCTGTCCCTGTCCAATCAGAAATAGTGGGCCCATAATATTGAAACATTAATGGGAGGTACATGGGCATAGAAGGGTATATTAGATATAGAATTAGCTAATTAGTTAGCTTAGGAGGAGCAGCAAGAGCTCAGAGAACAGATGAACAGATGCGGTAGCAGAGATCCGATGCTATTGCAGAACAGAGCAGACTGACCGCTGTCTGAAGAGGTCCTGAGGTGGGGGCGGCGGACTCTATTAGAAGAAGACACGGAAGAATCGAGGAGGAACGAAGTGTCAGAGAGGGAACGACGCAGGCGTCGTTGGTAGAGAGGTCACCTATCCTGTCCTGAACCTGGTCCGGAGGTCTTGGTCTTCATCCTTCTTGGGACCCATCTTTCCAACTCCTTGGCCAAGGGGTTTGGTTTTCACACCTTTAGGTAACTATAAATGCATAATCTTTAGCTGTACTGCTGTCTCTATCTTCTCCTTTCTGAGGGACCGTCATTTGTGATTAATAGGTGATTATATAGTATGCTTCCTCCTTGATATGCGATTAAGTATTATGTGGTTTGTAATTTACTCTGCTAAAGAATTTAGATAAACATTTTAAAACTTCCTGAGTCAGTGGTTATTTCAGGAGGTTAATGAAATTATGTATTGTATGATCTCATTTCAACCCCAATTATCAAAGGTCCATTGGTAAGTCATTACTCTTCAATCAGAAAAGGTAATTGGTAGCAGGGATTTTGATAAAGAGTACAACTGAATCCCACCAGCGGTGATTATTAGTTAGCGTGAATGAATGGGCCCTGGTGAGTATTTTGTGTATGAATGCTTGTTGCTAGTAACACGCTGGATCAGTTTTCTGGCTATCAGAGGATGGTTATACTTTGTTAATTGGGTAATGAGAATTTTATTTTTATGAACTAACATCCGTTGTTTTAAAAGTTTTGTTTTATGTTGTCTAGAAATCTCCGGGGAAATTTGAATAGCGGATAGTAAGTGGAAGCCATACTGCAGTGAGGTTATCTGTCAGGCAGAAATAGTACTGAAAAGTTAAGCAGGGCTATCAGTACTTGTTAGGGACTCTGTGTATGTGAGTGACAGCAAGGGAACACGCTGATGAAATGTTGATGTTATATCACCTAGAAAGGGTAACATTGAAGGAGTAGCAGGTATTTCTGAAGCTTATGTGAAGAGTAAACAGAAGGGTTTTACTCGTAGTGTATGTCTAGTAAACGGAAGGGTTTTTACTAAGTGTGAGGAAATCTATCCTTTTCAATTTAGGGAAACTGACACAATAGCGAATGTTTTATGTTGTTACTGAAGTTTAATGAAAAGTGTTGAAGAATTAAATTTTACGTACAATTTTTGTAAAGGGAGGGTCAGCTGCCGGAGTAGGAGCTGACGTCACAAACGCCGTGCTAGGATTGGTTGGAATGCCCGAAACCGGTCCTAGGATGCTTGATTCCGGTCCAGGGAAGACGTGGCTTGGCAGTTCGGTCTGGACTGTTCCCATGAGGCACAGGGTCAAGACTGATTTGCATATGGCCATGTCTGAACTGGGGTGGCGTGGTGAAGCAAAATAACGATGGATTAAACCCAGATCTGTGACTGGGGGTGAATGTTTGCCATTGTGCAACATTCCGTCCATCATCTTGTGTGTTTTGCAATTCGCCCCAAGTGGGAAGGGTATGCCCAGACGTGGGTCCCGTGCTCACTGCGCCACTGGAGTCAGGCTATCCTGGCTGATGAGGGCTGAATGCCCGAAACCGGTCCTAGGATGCTTGATTCCGGTCCAGGGAAGACGTGGCTTGGCAGTTCGGTCTGGACTGTTCCCATGAGGCACAGGGTCAAGACTGATTTGCATATGGCCATGTCTGAACTGGGGTGGCGTGGTGAAGCAAAATAACGATGGATTAAACCCAGATCTGTGACTGGGGGTGAATGTTTGCCATTGTGCAACATTCCGTCCATCATCTTGTGTGTTTTGCAATTCGCCCCAAGTGGGAAGGGTATGCCCAGACGTGGGTCCCGTGCTCACTGCGCCACTGGAGTCAGGCTATCCTGGCTGATGAGGGCTGATTGCCCGAAACCGGTCCTAGGATGCTTGATTCCGGTCCAGGGAAGACGTGGCTTGGCAGTTCGGTCTGGACTGTTCCCATGAGGCACAGGGTCAAGACTGATTTGCATATGGCCATGTCTGAACTGGGGTGGCGTGGTGAAGCAAAATAACGATGGATTAAACCCAGATCTGTGACTGGGGGTGAATGTTTGCCATTGTGCAACATTCCGTCCATCATCTTGTGTGTTTTGCAATTCGCCCCAAGTGGGAAGGGTATGCCCAGACGTGGGTCCCGTGCTCACTGCGCCACTGGAGTCAGGCTATCCTGGCTGATGAGGGCTGAATGCCCGAAACCGGTCCTAGGATGCTTGATTCCGGTCCAGGGAAGACGTGGCTTGGCAGTTCGGTCTGGACTGTTCCCATGAGGCACAGGGTCAAGACTGATTTGCATATGGCCATGTCTGAACTGGGGTGGCGTGGTGAAGCAAAATAACGATGGATTAAACCCAGATCTGTGACTGGGGGTGAATGTTTGCCATTGTGCAACATTCCGTCCATCATCTTGTGTGTTTTGCAATTCGCCCCAAGTGGGAAGGGTATGCCCAGACGTGGGTCCCGTGCTCACTGCGCCACTGGAGTCAGGCTATCCTGGCTGATGAGGGCTGAATGCCCGAAACCGGTCCTAGGATGCTTGATTCCGGTCCAGGGAAGACGTGGCTTGGCAGTTCGGTCTGGACTGTTCCCATGAGGCACAGGGTCAAGACTGATTTGCATATGGCCATGTCTGAACTGGGGTGGCGTGGTGAAGCAAAATAACGATGGATTAAACCCAGATCTGTGACTGGGGGTGAATGTTTGCCATTGTGCAACATTCCGTCCATCATCTTGTGTGTTTTGCAATTCGCCCCAAGTGGGAAGGGTATGCCCAGACGTGGGTCCCGTGCTCACTGCGCCACTGGAGTCAGGCTATCCTGGCTGATGAGGGCTGAATGCCCGAAACCGGTCCTAGGATGCTTGATTCCGGTCCAGGGAAGACGTGGCTTGGCAGTTCGGTCTGGACTGTTCCCATGAGGCACAGGGTCAAGACTGATTTGCATATGGCCATGTCTGAACTGGGGTGGCGTGGTGAAGCAAAATAACGATGGATTAAACCCAGATCTGTGACTGGGGGTGAATGTTTGCCATTGTGCAACATTCCGTCCATCATCTTGTGTGTTTTGCAATTCGCCCCAAGTGGGAAGGGTATGCCCAGACGTGGGTCCCGTGCTCACTGCGCCACTGGAGTCAGGCTATCCTGGCTGATGAGGGCTGAATGCCCGAAACCGGTCCTAGGATGCTTGATTCCGGTCCAGGGAAGACGTGGCTTGGCAGTTCGGTCTGGACTGTTCCCATGAGGCACAGGGTCAAGACTGATTTGCATATGGCCATGTCTGAACTGGGGTGGCGTGGTGAAGCAAAATAACGATGGATTAAACCCAGATCTGTGACTGGGGGTGAATGTTTGCCATTGTGCAACATTCCGTCCATCATCTTGTGTGTTTTGGGATTGGTTGAAACAGCGGGTGAGGAGCAAGCTTGTAAAGGAGGGGTCAGTAGTCAGGAGTAATACTGACGTCACAGGTGCCGCGTTGGGATTGGTCGACACAGCGAGGGACAGAGAAGCGAAGATTGTAAAGGAGGGGTCGTCAGAGAGAGTGATAGACGTCACAGAAAAGCCGCGCTAGGATTGGTTCCGAAACAAATGTTAGCTGGAATTTGATTGGTTGTCAGCATAGAAGTCGAAATCTTAGTGGATAGTGTAGACTATATGTGGAAACGCGATCCGACTTTAATAGGAACACGTCCAGACAGGAGATTCCTAGGTTTTGCAGAATATAATTCAATACAAAGATATTTACCCAAAATGTACGGAGAGAAGAGAAAAATGTCATTCTTACAAAAGATTAAGAATTATTTTAAGAAGGATAAGCAAATTAAAACTAGGGAAGGAATTATCATTCCACCAGCAAAGACGCCCGCCTCATTCATGATGATGGAGAAGGGTTATCCTACTTGTGTATGGTTAGAAAATTGGATAGAATATACAAAAGATGACGGAATATTCGCTTTCCCAGAGAATGGTACTTTCAATGGTAGAATTCTTCAAAATTTAAGAATGAGAATGAATGAATGAATTAGAACCCAGACCAAGATTAACGCAATATGAAGCCCTAGAAGAATGGGAAGCAGAGGCATTTGAACGTGATAGACCAAGAAGCAATAGGGGTTATAGGGGATTTTTCCCTAGACACCAAAATGAGACAAGAGAAAGTCAGATGAAACAGTGGAGACGAGCGATGCTTACCGAGAGTTTGTATCCAGTATTCATGACAGATGAGCCGTTAGGGAGCAAATGCAAAGAAAAGACTAAACATATGACAGGGTTTGGAGAATCCGAAGATTAATTTATGGAAGAAATATTAAAGAACCCTCCACCATACCAGGAAGGGTTGGGTGGATGTTCCCCAAGTGCACCAATTTTGAGAACACCATTGGTACCTCAAGTACTGCATAATCCACCAGTTAATAGGGTACTTCAGGATAAGGAAAGAGAGGCTTTAGACAGAAACAGAGCAGAATTGATACAGAAAATAACACAGTTGAATGTACATCCTGATTCCCTGACCATACCTGTAACCATTGGTCCCGTGTGTAGGAGAGTAGGATCTGCTTCACATGGGTACCCCCACTTTTTGCTGATGCTTCACTGTTTTTCGACCTTAGTCTGGCTGGGGCCCTGCTAATCAGAACCCCAGCCTAGCTGCTTCCTCTCTAAAATGGTTTCCATGTGCCTTAGGCACATCTCTGATTGGAATCTGGAGTGCCCTTATAAGTCCCTAGTATATGGTATACTATGTACCAAGGGCATAGGTACCTCAGAGGCCTACCAGGGGCTGCAGCATGTATTGTGCCACCCCTGGAAGGCCATCCAAACTGACACCCCAGGTCTGCTACTGCAGCCTGGGTAAGGTGGTGCATGCACTCCTTACTGTGATATAGGTTACCTATATCACTATATACATACACACATATAAACCTATAAGTCACTCCTATGGCAGGCCTTATCAATCCTGAAGGCAGAGTGCGTGGTTCCTATGTGAGAGAGTGCCCCTGCATGAGCAGGGCCCCTCTGCAGCGTTCGGAGACCCTTCTCTGATGCTGTTTGTAGTGCAGCCTGACCATATACTCTTAAGCGCATTATAACCTCGCGTTAAATGCTAACTTTGGAATGGCTGCACCTAAACATGTCGTGTTTGGTGTCAAACATCTTGGAATACTACCCCCCGCCAATTCTGGCGGCGGGGTAGCATTCCACCCTTCTAGAGGGAGAGACATGTTAACCCTGGCCTGGCCGGTAACTTCTTTCTAAAGCCCTGGCATCACAAAATGGATGCTGCTGCCACAAACACAAGTCTGGCCTCCTGCTGCTGGACGAAACTCCGGCAGGGGAGACCTGGACAATAGGTTTCCTGTCCCAGGGAGGTGTGACCACCTCCCCAGACAGGATAGTGTGTATTGGGGCTGGGCGGGAGCACTTTCGGGTGCTTTGAAGTCCTGCACTGGGGGCACACTTGGTGTCCCTGTGCATACCCCAGTTCAAACCGGATCAGGGGCTTGCAGCCCCTGCTTTGGCGCGAACTGGACAAAGGGAAAGGGGTGTAGCCACCCCTCTGCCCTGACCCACCCATAGGTGGGGCCACAGAGTAGTCCAACCCCTAAACTTAGTATAAGTATAGGAACCCAGTCCTTAGGACTTTAGATTATCCCTGGACGAAACTCTGACACAGAATCCTGGATCTTCGACGCTCTACTCAAGACTAGAGGACAGAAGAATCTCCCTTGGGGTCAAGGAGTGACTCCCCTGCTTGGCAGGCACCAAAGAAGCAATTGTCCGGTCTGCATCGCCTAAGCTCCCGTCGGACGCCGAAGTCTTTGCATCACCAGAGGTGGATTTCCAGACTTCCCCGAGGCTGCCCTGAGTCCCCAGCAAAGCTGAGGCCCGTAGCTGTCGTGGGTAACGTGGAACCGTGACCCCTGGACACCGCACGCATTTGCTAGTGCATCCTCTTCTGGGTCTCCCACGAAGTCCTACTTTGGGCTCCGAGTAGCCCTAGCCTCCAGCACCAACTGCACCGAAGATCACTGGCCTCCACTCCACGAGTGTCCTGTGAGCCAGCTCCACGTGCACCGTCTCGAGGCTCCTTCGCGGTCGCTAGCCCGTTGGCTAGTAGCCCTTCACGAAGGCCAATCCTTTTCTTCTTGGGCTCCCTGGTTGCTCCAGGCTTGCCCTCACTTACCCTCGCTGGGTGAGTTCCTCAGACCTTGCTGGTCTGCATCATCGTCAATCTTCATCTACATCGAGACTTGCCGTTGCCAAGGCTTGTTGTGTCCAATACGGTCGCCGACACCTCAGCACTCGACAGACATCGTGTACCAGCCCGAATCCTGCTCCTGGTCGCCGACAACGCCTCCTGGACCTCGTGGCTGAAGAGTCAAGACGACCGTCAACCTACCTGAAGCACTCGACATCGGTGGGCATCTGCTCATCGCCTTCCTGGTCACTGGCTAGTGACCCAGACTCTGTCCCCTCTGCTTTCAGGTTCTTCAGATCTCCGATCCACTCTTGGATCCACCCGGACACTTTCCACTTGGTCGCCAGCAGCACTTTGCAGCAGATCGCCATTCAAATCGACGACGAAACCCGACCCCGAAAGGCACCTATGCACCCGGCTTCCTGGGTGAGGTAACAAGAGTACTCCGGTGCTCCCGTGGGTAGAGACTCTAGAACGACCTAGTTCTCAAAGGGTTTGCTCCAAGTCCTCCTTTAAGTGTCCCTTTTCTTTAATTTCCAAACCGCGACTTTCTCCATAGAAGTTAACGGCGTCTCGCGGCTGTGTATTTACACTGCACGCGTCCCCCGTGGGTCCCCTGTGTCACTACCTTGGGTGGTTCCTTGTGGTCCAAGCACTTCTTGAGGCTCTAGGCCTAGTGTCTAGCTCAGTCGTGGTTCTTATACCACTTTATTGGTATATGGTTTGGTACGCCCCTAGGGCCCAAACGTGTATTTGTGCTATTTCTGTGTTTAAATAACTTATAACTTATGTACTTTGAACTCTAGCCTCATAAAGAGACTAGAGGGGTGTGTTTAGCAATAAATACATATATTTTGAATATATACCTGGTGTGGTGCTCTTTCATTTGATCACTCAAGAGATTATAGACTGGTAAAACAAGCTGCTTTACATTCCTTCAAGACTTAGCCTGAAGGCTGCTCTCCATAGCTACCACTAGGATAGCTTTCAATAAGGTTGTCTTTAACCTATCTCCAATAAGGGGTTGTTTGGACTGGTGCAAGGTGCCCACTATAATTAGTGGACAGCATATGCCAGGCCAACTTCTCACATTGGTGTGCAGCGTGTGGGATTCCAGCTTGCTATTGTTTTACCAGATAATCTCAATTGAATTGATCAACTGAAAACCACTAAAGGTACCTAAGGTACATATAAATTAAGCTTAGAATACAGTAAGTTCTACTGAACTTAGAGTTGTGTGTTAAGGGATAGCACACCCTTTCTACAACTCAAGAGAGTTTAGTAGGCCACACTAGAGTAGGTAGTGCATACACCACACCTCACTAGTGATGTCTTCAAAGCCAGGACCCAGTGAGTCCTTGCCAGAAGCCCCTGGGCTTCTTCCCTCCAAGTATGATACACTCCCATTCTTGGAATTGAGAGCATTATGCAATTTGAGGAAACTGAAGACAGGCCAAAGCCCCACCACCCAACATCTGAGAGAGATGTTAGAGGCTTATGATCTCAGCAGGCCCTTAGGGACTGAAGGGGTAGGAGCTGAGGGTGGGGCAGAAGATGAGGATGGGGCCAGGGGTAGCAACACCCCCAGCCCCCTCTGGAACTGACCAGGAGGGTGACAATGACCCTGACCTGGATAACCCAATTCCTCCTGTGGATGAGGAGGAGGCTCAGGATGACCTCCACTTTGTCCCCCAGGAAGGATTGTGAGTGTGCCCAGAAGGTCTAGGTCTCCTTCTCAGGAGTCTAACCACTCTGGCACCTCAATAGGGACCTCTGTCTCCTCTCATAGGAGGGAATCCTCTCATGAGAGGAGAAAGAGGCTGATTCAATATGAGGAAGCTCAGCTTGAACTCAGAAAACAGCAACTGGCTATAGACAGGAGTCCCTAGATCTCTACAGAGAGAGAAGAAAGTTGGGACTAGAGTCCCATGGTGGCAGCCATGTCCCTAGAGATAGGGAAAGGTCTTATGACCATAGAAACCTTAGCAAGATTGTCCCTCCCTACCAGAGTGGGGATGACATCCACAAATGGATAACTGCTCTAGAGAGGGCCTGTAAAGTACAGAAGGTCCCTCAGGAGCAGTGGGCAGCAATCTTGGGGCTCTCCTTTGCAGACAAAGGTAGAGACAAGCTCCTCACTGTAAGAGAAGAGGATGCTGATGATTACAAGGTCTTGAAGAGTGCTCTTATTGATGGGTTTGGCCTAACAACTGAACAATACAGGTTGAAGTTCAGAGATGCCCAAAAAGCACAGACTCAAGACTGGGTAGACTATGTGGATTGTTCTGCTAAGGCTCTGGAAGGCTGGTTGATGGGCAGTAAGGTGTGTGACTTCACAGGATTGTACAATCTGATAATGAGGGAGCAGATTCTTAATAACTGTCAAAATCAGCTGTTGCATCAGTACCTGGTGGACTCTGATCTGACCTCTCCCCAAGAATTGGGAAAGAAGGCAGACAAATGGGTCAGAACCAGGGTGAGTCAGAAGGTACAGAACCAAGGTGGTGACCCTAAGAAGCAAGATTCTAAGAACTCTGATAAGGGTGGGGAGAAGGGTAAAGATCAAAAGTCTTCACCAGGCCCCCAAAAATCTTCTTCAGGTGGGGATTCACAGTCTACCAAAGGGAAAGGCCAAAGAAAACCATGGTGCAAGGTCTGTAAGCAAAAGACCCACTGGACCAGTGATTGCACCAAGTCCAAAGACTCAAGTCCAGCCCCCACCAATGCCCCTAAGGCACCTGTTCCCCCTAGTACAGTTACAGTTGGTGGTGGGAGTACTACAGCCAAGGGTTTAGTAGGGTTGACCCTGGGTACTGAGGTGGGCTCTGACCTAGTCAGAGAACTCACTCAGGCTGTGTTAGTCTGTGATGGAGGCATGGATGTGACCTCCTCTGTGAGTCCCAGTAATCTGGGCAAGTACAGACAACTGCCTTTAATCAATGGACGAGAGGCTTTGGCATTTAGGGACACAGGGGCAAGTGTCACCATGGTGACACAAGACCTTGTGAATCCTGGGCAAGTTATACTTGGTGAGATGTACCAAGTGACCAATGCTAGCAATGTCAGAACAGACCATACTCTGGCAGTTGTTAACTTCTCCTGGGGAGGGGTAACTGGCCTTAAGAAGGTTGTGGTGAGTGCAAACCTACCAGTCGAATGCTTGCTTGGCAATGACTTAGAAACTTCAGCTTGGGCAGAAGTGGAGCTCAGGACCCATGCAGAAATGCTGGGGATCCCTGCAGATGTGTTTGCTGTGACCAGGTCACAAGCCAAAATGTCTAGCACTGAACTGAACAGGCCTTGGATTCTGGAATAATGGACCAAGTGCCTTCCAAGAGGAGGAGTAGTAGGGTAAAGGCAGTGCCTTCCCCCTTGGCTCAGAAGGAAGATCAGTCCCTTGAGGGGGATGATCTCAGTCCTGAGGAAGGAACTGTCCCAGAGGAGCTTGAACCTGACCAGGTTGAGTTCTTGGGGACAGGGGGACCTTCCAGGGCAGATCTGAGCCAGGAGCAGCAGAGCTGCCCCTCTCTTGAACCCCTCAGACAGCAAGCTGCTGCTGAGGCTGCTAGGAAAGCTAGTGGTCCACATACTGTGTATTGGGATGATGGACTCTTGTACTCAGAGTGTAGAGACCCCAAGCCTGGTGCTACCAGGAGGTTGGTTATACCTCTGAAGTTCAGGGGCTTCCTATTGACCCTAGCCCATGATATTCCCTTAGCAGGTCACCTGGGCCAGAACAAGACTTGGGACAGAATTGTCCCTCACTTTCACTGGCCCCACATGTCTGAAGACACCAAGGAGTTTTGTCGCTCCTGTGTAACCTGCCAGGCCAGTGGCAAGGCAGGTGGCACTACAAAGGCCCCCTGATACCACTACCTGTGGTGGGGGTTCCCTTTGAAAGGGTGGGGATTGACATTGTTGGTCCCATGGATCCCCAAACAGCATCTGGGCACAGGTTTATCCTGGTGGTAGTGGATCATGCCACCAGGTACCCAGAGGCTATTCCCCTTAGGACCACTACAGCACCTGTGGTGGCAAGGGCTGTAGGAGAGTAGGATCTGCTTCACATGGGTACCCCCACTTTTTGCTGATGCTTCACTGTTTTTCGACCTTAGTCTGGCTGGGGCCCTGCTAATCAGAACCCCAGCCTAGCTGCTTCCTCTCTAAAATGGTTTCCATGTGCGTTAGGCACATCACTGATTGGAATCTGGAGTGCCCTTATAAGTCCCTAGTATATGGTATACTATGTACCAAGGGCATAGGTACCTCAGAGGCCTACCAGGGGCTGCAGCATGTATTGTGCCACCCCTGGAAGGCCATCCAAACTGACACCACAGGTCTGCTACTGCAGCCTGGGTAAGGTGGTGCATGCACTCCCTTACTGTGATATATGTTACCTATATCACTATATACATACACACATATAAACCTATAAGTCACTCCTATGGCAGGCCTTATCAATCCTGAAGGCAGAGTGCGTGGTTCCTATGTGAGAGGGTGCCCTGCATGAGCAGGGCCCCTCTGCAGCGTTCGGAGACCCTTCTCTGATGCTGTTTGTAGTGCAGCCTGACCATATACTCTTAAGCGCATTATAACCTCGCGTTAAATGCTAACTTTGGAATGGCTGCACCGATACATGTTGTGTTTGGTGTCAAACATCTTGGAATACTACCCCCCGCCAATTCTGGCGGCGGGGGTAGCATTCCACCCTTCTAGAGGGAGAGACATGTTAACCCTGGCCTGGCCGGTAACTTCTTTCTAAAGCCCTGGCATCACAAAATGGATGCTGCTGCCACAGACACAAGTCTGGCCTCCTGCTGCTGGACGAAACTCCGGCAGGGAGGCCTGGACAATGGGTTTCCTGTCCCAGGGAGGTGTGACCACCTCCCCAGACAGGATAGTGTGTATTGGGGCTGGGCGGGAGCACTTTCGGGTGCTTTGAAGTCCTGCACTGGGGGCACACTTGGTGTCCCTAGTGCATACCCCAGTTCAAACCGGATCAGGGGCTTGCAGCCCCTGCTTTGGCATGAACTGGACAAAGGGAGAGGGGTGTAGCCACCCCTCTGCCCTGACCCACCCATAGGTGGGGCCACAGAGTCATCCAACCCCTAAACTTAGTATAAGTATAGGAACCCAGTCCTTAGGACTTTAGATTATCCCTGGACGAAACTCTGACACAGAATCCTGGACCTTCGACGCTCTACTACAAGATTAGAGGACTGAAGAATCTCCCTTGGGGTCAAGGAGTGACTCCCCTGCTTGGCAGGCACCAAAGAAGTAATTGTCCGGTCTGCATCGCCTAAGCTCCCGTCGGACGCCGAAGTCTTTGCATCACCAGAGGTGGATTTCCAGACTTCCCCGAGGCTGCCCTGAGTCCCCAGCAAAGCTGAGGCCCGTAGCTGTCGTGGGTAACGTGGAACCGTGACTCCTGGACACTGCACGCATTTGCTAGTGCATCCTCTTCTGGGTCTCCCACGAAGTCGTGCTTTGGGCTCCGAGTAGCCCTAGCCTCCAGCACCAACTGCACCGAAGATCACTGGCCTCCACTCCACGAGTGTCCTGTGAGCCAGCTCCACGTGCACCGTCTCGAGGCTCCTTCGCGGTCGCTAGCCCGTTGGCTAGTAGCCCTTCACGAAGGCCAATCCTTTTCTTCTTGGGCTCCCTGGTTGCTCCTGGCTTGCCCTCACTTACCCTTGCCGGGTGAGTTCCTCAGACCTTGCTGGTCTGCATCATCGTCAATCTTCAACTTCATCGAGACTTGCCGTTGCCAAGGCTTGTTGGGTCCAATCCGGTCGCCGACACCTCAGCACTCGACAGACATCGTGTACCAGCCCGAATCCTGCTCCTGGTCGCCGACAACGCCTCCTGGACCTCGTGGCTGAAGAGTCAAGACGACCGTCAACCTACCTGAAGCACTCGACATCGGTGGGCATCTGCTCATCGCCTTCCTGGTCACTGGCTAGTGACCCAGACTCTGTCCCCTCTGCTTTCAAGTTCTTCAGATCTCCGATCCACTCTTGGATCCACCCGGACACTTTCCACTTGGTCGCCAGCAGCACTTTGCAGCAGATCGCCATTCAAATCGACGACGAAACCCGAGCCCGAAAGGCACCTATGCACCCGGCTTCCCTGGGTGAGGTAACAAGAGTACTCCGGTGCTCCCGTGGGTAGAGACTCTAGAACGACCTTGTTCTCAAAGGGTTTGCTCCAAGTCCTCCTTTAAGTGTCCCTTTTCTTTAATTTCCAAACCGCGACTTTCTCCATAGAAGTTAACGGCGTCTCGCGGCTGTGTATTTACACTGCACGCGTCCCCCGTGGGTCCCCTGTGTCACTACCTTGGGTGGTTCCTTGTGGTCCAAGCACTTCTAGAGGCTCTAGGCCTAGTGTCTAGCTCAGTCGTGGTTCTTATACCACTTTATTGGTATATGGTTTGGTACGCCCCTAGGGCCCAAACGTGTATTTGTGCTATTACTGTGTTTAAATAACTTATAACTTATGTACTTCGAACTCTAGCCTCATAAAGAGACTAGAGGGGTGTGTTTAGCAATAAATACATATATTTTGAATATATACCTGGTGTGGTGCTCTTTCATTTGGTCACTCAAGAGATTATAGACGTAAAACAAGCTGCTTTACATTCCTTCAAGACTTAGCCTGAAGGCTGCTCTCCATAGCTACCACTAGGATAGCTTTCAATAAGGTTGTCTTTAACCTATCTCCAATAAGGGGTTGTTTGGACTGGTGCAAGGTGCCCACTATAATTAGTGGACAGCATATGCCAGGCCAACTTCTCACACCGTGGTCCCTTTATATGGTGACAAAGTAAATTCCCCGAAGCCTTTAGCTATGCCTACACCTGTGGATATTCCTAAACATGAAGCTGTAATAGTTGATGATCATATCAGCGATTGTGAATCTATGATTTCACTAATGGATTTGCCTATTCGAGAATCCGCAAATAGCACCCCCAGAAGAGTCACACCTAGTTGCTCAAAGAATGTAAATATAATAACTTCTTCAGGAACTAAAAGTGCAACAGTAGTAACTCCAGAAGACTTAGAAAGATGGGCACAAGGAATAGACAGACAAAGTTCACCCCCAAAGATTTTGGACATTTATAAATTAAAAGTAGAGTTAGAAGAAATGATAGCAGGCAATGTAGGAGTAGATCGTTTAAATACCTACAGTGAAGAAGAACTATTGTTCGTATGTAGGAGCATAACCAGAAATGTAAAAATATTCCATGAAAAATTAACAGATTTGGCTTCAGAGATGGGAATTGAAATAAGGAAGTCTTGTGTTGCAGAGACCATACAGAGCAGAATTTACTGACAAAGACTTAGAAAATATGAATACATCTGGTAGAAAATTACAAGTTAAAGAATTAATGTCAGTATTACAGAAATGGGGAGAATCGGATAGATGGAAAACTAGATGGACAAAGAAAAAGGAAGACGCACGTTCAAGTAGAATGACATCGGAGTATTTATTGAAGGAAACAGGAAAGGTAGAACAGATGTACCCGATGCGGGAGGTTCCAGGAGGAGGTTATGTTCATGTCCCATGGAGCAGGCAAGATATTTTGTCATTTACAAATAATTTTCCAAAATTGAGAGAAAAACCAATTGAATGGTACAAGCAGGTTGAGAGGTTTGTGAAAGTTTCAAAGGTTTTGTTAAATGGACCTAGATGGTTTGTTTGACATAGTGGTACCTGCCGATTTATGGACAGACTGTAAAATTACAATTGACTGGCCTAGTGAAGAGTATCCTAGAGATCCAAAGACAGGTGCCCCATCAAATGATATGATGAAAAAGTATCACCAGGTAATAACTTATTTGAAAGGGATAATACCACCAAAAGAAACAGATTGGGTGAAAATAGACAGAACTACCCAAGAAGCAAATGAATCGGTACATGCCTATTATGAACGTCTATTACAGGTGTTCAAACAGTACAGCGGTTTTGAAGATATTGGAGACAAAAATATGAGTCAGTTTGTCTATCGATTTGTTTATGGTCTAAAACCAGAGATTTGTCAGATGATTAAGCAACACATGTTATGCTGGCAGGGAAAGCCTATTGATGACATTTTAAAATATGCTAAATATTGCGGAGATGACATTGAAGACAGGCATAAGAAACTACAAGAAAAAGTGATGTGGGCTCAAGTGAAAATGGCTGAGCGACAGGGAATTAATTTAGATAATCCAACAGAAAGTCAGGGAAAAGAATCTGGAATGAATGGTGACACAGGAAATGGTGGAAAGGTAAGAGGACGAATGAGTAGAGAAGAGGCTAAAAAGAAATTTCCTTGTCATGGATGCGGAAAGTTGGGACATTGGAAGAACGAATGTAAAAAGATTCAAAATAATAATGGCCCAAATCATAATTTAAATCCACAGACGCAGAATGACTCACAGCAGGGTGTAAATCCTCAAAGTCAGTTGCCACCTGCCCCTATACAGGGTAATGTAAGCAGAGCAAAGCACGGTACAGACGTCGGATATCAAGGAGGAAGTGGTAAGAATGAATATGTAACTTCACAGTTTCTTTTACAGGGTGATTTTAATCCATATGATTATCAATGACGGTGCCTAAGAGAGGGGGAGAAGGAGTGCGTACTTGGCGCATCCTTGCCGGTAGATCAGTCAGGTCCATATGTTGAAGGGAAAGTAAAAGGTAATGATATCACTTTTCTTTTGGACACTGGTGCTACCCGTTCTACTGTAAGAACAGCAGACATCCCAGACCTCCCTCTCTCTGGAGAAGCTATCCAAGTTGTAGGTGTAGCCAATGAAAAGATTAGAACTCCCCTCACTGAGCCTATGGAAGTAAGAATCGGAAACGTCCGAGAAATGCACCAATTTGTGGTGTGTGATTCCAGTCCAGTAAATTTACTGGGCAGAGATTTACTGTGCAAAATGAATTGCACTATTTTCTGCACACCGGATGGTGTTGCAATACAGACCCCGGATGAAGATCATGTTTACAAATTCATGATAGCCAAGCAAGGTACGGAAGTAGATGAGATGTTCTCCTTAATAACGAAAGATGAATTACCAGAAGAGTTAAGAACTACAGTGAGCTCTAAAGTATGGGATTTTACTGGGAAAGAAGTAGGTCTCATGGCAAAAATAGACCCAGTGAAGATCACTGTAAAAGAAGGTGCAATATTCCCAAATACCAGACAGTACAAAATGAGTGCAGAAGTAAAAGCAGGAGTTACTGAGGAAATTGGCAGAATGGTAAAACAAGGCATATTGAAAGAAGTCATGAGTAGCCCTTGTAATTCGCCAATTATGGGTTTGAAAAAGCCTAGTGGAAAATGTAGGATCGTTCAGGATTTGCGGAAAATTAATAACATTGTGGTACCTTGTTGTCCTATAGTACCAAATCCTGCAGTGATCCTATAACAGATACCATGGAATGCAGAATGGTTTGCTGTAATTGATCTGTGCCAAGCATTTTTCTCAATTCCATTGCATCCAGATAGTCAATATCTGTTTTCGTTCAAATTCGATAACCATGTTTATGTGTGGAATAGTGTTCCTCAGGGGTACACAGAAAGTCCCTCCATTTTTAATCAAATACTGAAAAGGTGCTTAGAAAAATTGGTAATGCCTAGGAACTCAGTCTTGGTGCAATATATAGACGACTTGTTAGTCGCATCAAGAACTCATGACGATTGTGTCGCTGACTCAATTGCATTATTAAATCATTTGGCTGAGGAAGGACACAAGGTGTCACCAGAGAAATTACAATTTTGTACAACAGCAGTTAAGTATTTGGGACACCAAATTGAAAGAGGAAAGAGAAGAATAACGTCTGAGAGAATAAAAATAATTAAGCAAATGAAAATGCCAGCAACACAAAGAGAGGTGAGAATGTTTCTAGGGATAGTAGGATACTGTCGACCATGGATTATAGGGTTTTCACTACTAGCAAAGCCTTTGATTCAGTTAACCAAAAAGAAAGCAAAGGATCCAGTTGAATGGGATGATGAAAGTGCCAGTGCATTTGTAAAATTAAGAAATGCTTTGTGTGAGGCACCTGCCTTGGGCATGCCTGACTATACAAAAGAATTCACATTGTTTTGCTATGAAAGAGAAAGTTGTGCACTTTCAGTCCTAACCCAAAGACATGGACTAGACAGGCGTCCTATAGCATATTTTTCTGCTACATTGGATCCAGTGGCTGCAGCATTGCCAGGCTGCTTGAAAGCAGTAGCTGCTACCTGTATGAGCATTGAACAAAGTGAGTCAATAGTAATGGGACATCCTGTCAAGGTGTTCGTCCCACATGCAGTTGAAATCCTGTTGACAAGAACTAGAACTCAGCATCTCACACCTAGTCGGATGACAAGATATGAGCGAATAATTCTAGGAGCTGAAAATGTGACCATAGCTAGGTGCACAATTGTAAATCCTGCTACATTATTACCAGATCCATATTGTGAAGAAGTTCAGGATGACACAGAACATGACTGTTTGCAAGTCACAGAGTTGTGCACCAAACCACGTCCTGACATACAGGAAATGCCCCTGAAAAACCCAGATAGGGAGCTGTTTGTGGACGGCTCATGCCTAAGGCATGAAGATGGCAAATTGAGTGCAGCCTATGCTGTATGTGAACTTTCTGGAATAGTCGAAGCATCCTATTTACGAGTCAAATCTGCACAAGTAGCTGAATTAATTGCTTTAATCAAAGCCTCCAAAATTGGGAAGAATTTAAAAGTAACCATATTTACGGACAGTCAATATGGGTACGGGGTTGTGCATGATTTTGGCCAACTGTGGATGCAGAGGGATTTCATGACTTCTTCAGGATCCCCAATCAAAAATGGGCAGTTTGTAAAGGAATTATTGGAAGCAATACAATCACCAAAAGAATTGGCACTGGTGAAATGTGCCGCACACCAGTCAGGAGATGACTGGGTGGTAGCCGGTAACAGATACGCAGACCTAATTGCTCAACACTGTGCCAGAAACAGATTGGCAGTGAACAGAAAAGTCGAAAGTATGGGAATCAGCTGCCAACTTGTGCTATGTTCAACACCTGAAACATGGAATGATGTGAAACGATTGCAGGATGATGCAGAAGAGAGTGAAAGGGATGTTTGGATGAAAATAGGGTGTACCCAAAGAACAGATGATGATGTATGGGTATATTCAGATGGCAGACCAGTCATGCCTGACTGCTTGATTTCACAAATGGCCAGAATGTGTCATGGAGACACACATGTAGGGAGATATGCCATGATTCGACTTTTCAGGCAAAGTTGGTACAATCCAAAATTTAGGGCTGCAGCAGAGAGTCTTTGCCAGAGGTGCTTAACTTGCCAGATGAATAATCCAGGAAGGAGAACAGTAATTGGTTTGGGAAAAATTGGAAAGGCAGAGGGTCCATTTGTGAGATTACAGTTAGATTTCATTCAGTTACCACCCTGTAAAGGACTGAAATATCAGTCAAGTCAAAATCAACTTTATTCGGCTGGTTAGAGCCATAAAAGTACACCGAAAAACATAGTATAAAGCATCATATGAACCAATAAAAAGTTAATGTCCTAATGATCTTAAAACCCATTAAAAATGTAAACAAAGAAAACAATGTTCCGCCTTTTTGACAGTTATAAACAGAGATGTTACAAAAAAGACAGATAAACAGTTACTCCATGGCACAGTGGGATAATCGATCTAAAATTCATATCAACACGAAATTCATAAACAACACATCGCTTTTGGGAGAAAAAAAAAAACAGCCGGTTAAAATACAGACTGTTATAAAAAGGGACGAGACATTCAGTTTAAGAAAAACATCATTGTGAGATTCATACGAGAAGTATTCATATAAAAAGGTCAGCCCTTTATGACACACTTCATCCTAGTGGTAAAAATAACAACATTACATTGTAAAAATAGCCCTATGTTAGCTTTCCATGGTGGCAGGTAAATTAAAAGCAATCATATTAATAATAAAGCAGGATACTGGGAGCGAGTATATGGTCTCATTAAGATTATATTACATTATTTAGGAAATAAACATATTTATGCTGCCACGGTATCCACAAAGGCTAGCTCGACGACAACCTATTCCTATGTCTAATAGCCCCAATTAAAAAACTTGCCACCCCGACACAGACTATAGGAGAGGCTAGCATTTGTAAATAAATCAGCGCCGGCCTTACTTGCACAAAATTACAGCCTCTTAGCAGGGGGAGAATGAACTTCCTGCGCAAGGAGTCGTAATGAGCGCAGAAAAACATTATATGAAGAGTATCTTGCTCAGAGAAGTTGTCACAAAGACAAGGGTTTGTTGAGTCCGGTTTAGAATGGCCTTTAGGAAAGGCCAGTAACCAGGGAACCATATTCAATCGGAATCTCGTCCGAACAAAGAGATGGTAAGCTTTGTTTACATATGATAAATATGGTTGCATCTGCTGGCCCAGGCTCAGTGTGACAAACTTTCTCACCGAGGGTTTGATTAGTTCTTTTTCCTCCCTTAGGCCTTGTCGTCTGTCTAAAAACTGCTGTTTAAAAGCTCTAATAGCGGACTTGCCCAATGGAATAGGGGTCAAAAACAGATCGGGGCAGCCAAGATTCTCAGTCTGATCCTTAATATATTTCAGCCAGGGAATATTTAAAGCCTTCTCTAGGGCTAAACAGTCTAGGATAATGAGTTGATTTAGATTTGGGGTTGGTTGAGCCCACATTCTCAACCAACGTAGGAGCGGCACAGCCGCAATCAGGTCTGAAATATAACCCACTCCCAGTTCCTCATGTAAATTAAAAATTGGGGTGGATACAGGGACCGAGAGAAGCTTGCGCATAAAATTGTTCTCGGCCCCTTGGATTTCTTTCACGTCTTTATAACCCCAAATGTCACTGCCATAGGGGGTCATAGGAATACACTTCGCGTTATAGACCTTCAAGAGCGCAGGGAACGGCTTCGACCCTATTCTTTTTGCAAAATCTAATGTAGCCCCCGCTGCTCTGGCTAAAACGTTCTTTTTAAGTGCGCGTTGAGCGCACCATGAACGTTGGTCATCGAAAAGTACCCCTAGGTGAAATATGTACTTGTCATAGTGTGTCTGTTTTCAAGGTGGGTGGAGGCTTACCCTACCAGGAGGAATGACAGCATAACAGTTGCAAAACTGTTGTTACGAGAACTCATTCCACGGTTCGGTTTCCCAGTAACTTTGGAATCAGATCGAGGGAGTCACTTCAATAACGATGTAATACGAATAATCTGTGAAGCATTTAAAATTGAACAAAAATTGCACTGTGCATACCGCCCAGAGGCTTCTAGAGTGGTTGAACAAATGAATGGCACAATAAAATCAAGATTGTCAAAAATGTGTGCATCCACATCGTTAGATTGGCCAGATGCATTGCCTCTTGTCTTAATGGGACTCAGAAGCATTCCTGATAGAAATACAGGATTGAGTCCGCATGAAATCATCATGGGAAGAGCGATGAGACAAGCCCATGTACCTGGAAATAAACTGCTGAACATAACTGATGATATGGTTCTAGATTATTGCAAAGCATTGGCTGACCTTGTGCATTCTGTCTCTCACCAGGTTGGAGAAGACGCAGTTTCCAGGCAGCCTGAACAAGAGCATGATCTGAACCCCGGAGACTGGGTGGTAGTGAAGCATCACACCAGAGAAACGTGTTTATCACCCAGGTGGGGCGAACCTTGTCAGGTTATATTGGTTACAAACACAGCAGTGAAATGTGCAGGCTTACCTAATTGGATTCATGTAAGCCACACCAAAAGGGTGCCAGCTCCTGAAGAAAAAGATCCTCAGACAGCATCAATAGCTGAGGAAGCTGAAGGTTGGACAGCTGAAGAATCCCAAGTGATAGATTCGAGAGTAGCTGAAGAAGAACAACCGAGCACAAGTCAGGACTGGATACCAGTGGTCGATATACCTGAAGTCTTCATCAAAACAAGAAGTAGAGCTAGATTAGAGAAAATTAGTGAGGACCAGATAGGCGAAGAAGAACCAGCTCAGGATAGGGAGATTGAAACAATAAGAGAACCTGAGCAGGCCCAGATAGGGAAAGGAAATTGGGCTCAAATTGACAACGAAACAACAAAATTTGAGCTGGGACAGACAGGTTCAGAAGAACGCGGTCAGGCTGCAGAAGTACAGAGTGCAATAAGCCCTGATCAGAACCAGTTAGGACAAGAAAAACACGTTCAGGGAGAAGAAAACCAAGAAAACATCGAACAAGAAAATATCAAGCATGAAAACGTCAATCCTGAACAGGGCCATTTAGCAGAGACTCGCATTCAGGCAACTGAAGAAACAACAATAAGACCTGAACAAGAGCAGATAGAAGGGGAAACTGAAATAGAGGACAAACAAATTGTGCCACATCTTGAAAATAAAGAAATTATTGAAAAAGATTCGGAAAGTGAAAATACAGTGCAAAACAAGAGTCAGAAAAGGTGATTATTGGCCTAGTGCGATTAAAAGAGTAAAATATCGTATAGTAACACGAAGTGAAGACCCAGAACAAGTAAATGAAGTAACAAGCTTATCTGGACAAACAAATGGGACTGTAAGACGAAAAAGCAAAAGATTGAAACTTGTGAACAATAAGTTTAAAGGTCCTGATTGGACTTATATAATCCTCGAAGACTGTGAGAGTTCAGAGTCAAGTGAAAGTGGTGACGAAGAAACAAGTGCAGAATTGACCTATGAAAAAGAAGTGAAACCACCTTGATAAAAGTTAAAGTCTTGAAAGAAAAAGAAAAGAAGAGAAATGTTCCTTGTCAAAAATGGCAGACGACAGAGTTTCTGGGAGACCGAAACGGAAATGTTGTAAAAGATGCTGTGCTATATGCATATGTAGTCTGGTAGTGGTGCTTATAGTGTGGTTAGTTGTGATTGTAGCAATTCCTTACCTTATGATAATGGACAAAAAGAATAACAACAATACTAAGGGAAGGATAGATAACATGAAAGGTGATAGAGTAGAAATAGAAGCAGAGGATTAACCAGATTTTCATCACGTAGTAACAGATAACGATACTAGTTTAAATGTTTTTACTAAATTATTGTTTCAATATGTAGATACAATGGAAGTTAGCGATTGTTATGTCTGTATGAAGTTACCTGAATCAGTAGCAGAAGGTCTAACATATCATCATTTGCCTTTAACTTATGGCATATCATGTAGTGTACTAACTAGTTTATTTTATAGAACAGGGAAACTTCAGTATTATTATTCAAATATAGATGTGATATTTTCAGAGGTTCCTGTTCGAAAGAATCTGAACCCAGTGCTTAGTAGTAAAGACGCGCAATTTATGGGAGAAATTTTCTTAACAATGAAGTCGATAGACATAACACATGCACATAGAAGCAATCTAACATGTTCATTACGTGAAGAAGAAAATATATTTTTAAACTTAGTTGAAGATAGAAGACAGAATTTCCAAAAGAAGGCATCTGAGCATAAGGCTCATCTTCCACCTTGGGCTGAGAAAGAAGGTATTTATACACCTGGCAAAGCTCAAGCTGCTATGGCTCTAGATTTAGTAAAGACAGGGAAAATGTGTCTTCACAGGTTAAAGAGTGAATATAACAATGTTTTTATTGGTACCAGTGAATGTGAACATAATTTCTTAATTCTTGGAGGTTGGGGACTAAAAGGAGGAACAGATTCAGTTTTTCCTGGAATCTATTATGTGTGTGGGAATAAGGCTTACTTTAGGCTTCCTGCACGGTGGTATGGAAGTTGTTATTTTGGAATAGTTTTTCCAAAGGTATATAACGTAAAAGGAAACAGTGGGAGCAATGAAAATAATAGTGAATTAATGTAGGAAAGTGGCTCTATATATACTGCACCAAAGTAAGGTACAGTGTGTATAGGGTCCACAGTTCCCCAATGGTAAGGCAGAGGCTAAAGTTAGATATAACCTTACTCTCTAAAGTGGTAGCTTGGTCGAGCAATAAGGCAGTATCAGAGGACAGTGTAAAGCATTTGTTGTACACACTCAGTCAGCAAATGGTCTCACGCACTCAAGAACTGAACTCTAGGCCAATTGTTTGTATAAAAATATAGTTGTTTTATTTTAGAACCACAATATGTATCAAAATATACTTTCTCAGAATGGGTTACCTTAGTTAAACACTTTTCAAATAGGCAATAGACTTTTTGATTACAGTAGTCACAGTTGTTGCAAAAGGCAACACAATGTCAAACACAATGCAACATTGAGCTCAATGGAAAGTTTTAGTTAAATGCAATTAATTACTTTGTGGATTACTTTTCTAACCACAGGACTGGATCTTGGATTCAGTCCTGGGACACTTCCTGTAAACAGTTGAGTAAAAGCGTTTTGGTTACAGTAGTGATTTTTAAGGAATATTATTGTATTTTAAAAGTTGACACTTAGAAACTTTTTCAGCAAAAAGCAGGCAATAATATCCTATGGAAGGAATTTCAAGTTACTGGTAAGTACGGTTAAAATTACTTTTCAGGGTCAGTACTGGACTAAAAGATGCAGCACTGAGGTCTCTCCTGATAACAGGTGAGTAAATCGGAATTCGTTACTGTTGTGATTTTTAAGCAATATTTTGGTATTCCAAAAGTGGACACTTAGAAGAAATTTCACAGAAAACCAGTCAATGGATCCCTATGGAAGAAAATTGAGTTAGCGGTAAGTAACGTTGTGATTACTTTTCAGGGTCAGTGCTGGGCACCAAGATCCAGCACTGGGATCTCTCGTAATAGCAGGTGAGTATTTCCGTTTTCGTTACTCGGTTGATTTTAGGTGAATATTTTAAAGTTGAGAAACTCCACACTTAGAAGAATTTTCTGGTGATGTCAGCCAATGTTACCCTATGGAAGAAAAGTGAGTTATCGGCTTTTGGGTAAGTACTTGACTGGCAAAGTTAAGATTTTGGGCTTAGACTCAGGGGTCTCTCAAGGTCAGGTAAGTACAGTTGTTTCACCCCCAGCAGCACAGGGGCGGCTGGGTGCAGAGCGAGTTAGGCCCAATGTTATCCTATGGCAGGCAGGGGGCCCTTGGTTGGTGGCTGCTGGCTAGCAGGCCACGTGGCTGTGGGACCTGGGCTCCGGGTCACTTGCTCAGGGTAAATGGGGAAGTAGATTAGGACAAAGGTTGCACTGCCAGGGGCACTCGGGCGGCTGGGTGCAGGGTGCTTTTGAGCCTTCGGGCGCTCAATGGATTGCAATGGAGAAGCTCAAGAACAAACACAGGCCGCAAGCTCGGGGACGAAGATTCTTCAGGTGCCCCCACCACTTCGAGAGGTAAGTTGGGTAGTTGGAGGATAGGTAGGTACCCCGGAATTGGGCACAGGGGGCCGCAGGGCGCCGGGTGCAGGGGTGCCTTTTGGTGTCGGGAAATCTTATCCTCTGTTGATCGCGGTCGGGGGGGTCCCTGGTTCCGAGGCTGCAGGCGTCGTCAGGAGCGTCGAGGTGGGTCCTTGGGGCCGGATTCGGGATCACAGTCGCCGGGGGGACGTCCTCAGGGTCTTTGTCCACTCCCACACAGGCCAGGCTTGGCGGGTGCAGAGTGTGCAAGGTTTGCGGTTCCTGGCTGCTGCCAGGGGTCAGTTACTTGCTTTGAGCAAAGCCACTGCTCGTGGGAGTCCCAGATGCTCAGAGTCACAAGGTAGCCAGGTCCTCCGGGGTTGGTGAGGTTGCTGGCCACAGGAGGTGCCGAGATTCAGCAGGAGCAGGGTCGAGGGTCGACAGGCCGGTAGGGCTGGGGCCAAAGCAGTTGGTGTCTTCCTCTTCTTAGCAGCTGCGCGGCAGGTCTTCTATCCTCTTGATCTTCTTTGCTGTTTCGGAATCTGGAATCTGAGGAAGGAAGGTTCAGGGAGCCCCTAAATACTGAATTTAGGGGTGGTTACAGGTAGGTGTAGGAGAGTAGGATCTGCTTCACATGGGTACCCCCACTTTTTGCTGATGCTTCACTGTTTTTCGACATTAGTCTGGCTGGGGCCCTGCTAATCAGAACCCCAGCCTAGCTGCTTCCTCTCTAAAATGGTTTCCATGTGCCTTAGGCACATCTCTGATTGGAATCTGGAGTGCCCTTATAAGTCCCTAGTATATGGTATACTATGTACCAAGGGCATAGGTACCTCAGAGGCCTGCCAGGGGCTGCAGCATGTATTATGCCACCCTGGAAGGCCATCCAAACTGACACCACAGGTCTGCTACTGCAGCCTGGGTAAGGTGGTGCATGCACTCCTTACTGTGATATAGGTTACCTATATCACGAAATACATACACACATATAAACCTATAAGTCACTCCTAAGGCAGGCCTTATCAATCCTAAAGGCAGAGTGCATGGTTCCTATGTGAGAGGGTGCCCCTGCATGAGCAGGGCCCCTCTGCAGCGTTCGGAGACCATCTCTGATGCTGTTTGTAGTGCAGCCTGACCATATACTCTTAAGCGCATTATATCCTCGCGGTAAAATGCTAACTTTGGAATGGCTGCACCTAAACATGTCGTGTTTGGTGTCAAACATCTTGGAATACTACCCCCCGCCAACTCTGGCGGCGGGGGTAGCATTCCACCCTTCTAGAGGGAAAGACATGTTAACTCTGACTAAGTCCGGTAACTTCTTTCCAGAGCCCTGGCATCACAAAATGGATGCTGCTGCCACAGACACGAGTCTGGCCTCCTGCTGCTGGACGAAACTCCGGCAGGGGAGGCCTGGACAATAGGTTTCCTGTCCCAGGGAGGTGTGACCACCTCCCCAGACAGGATAATGTGTATTGGGGCTGGGCGGGAGCACCATCGGTGTGCTTTGAAGTCCTGCACTGGGGGCACATTTGGTGTCCCTGTGCATACCCCAGTTCAAACCGGATCAGGGGCTTGCAGCCCCTGCTTTGGCGCGAACTGGACAAAGGGAAAGGGGTGTAGCCACCCCTCTGCCCTGACCCACCCATAGGTGGGGCCACAGAGTAGTCCAACCCCTATTTTTAGAATAAAGGTAGGAACCCAGTCCTTGGGACTTTAGATTATACCTGGACGAAACTCTGACACTGAATCCTGGACCTTCGACGCTCTACGACAAGATTAGAGGACTGAAGAATCTCCCTTGGGGTCAAGGAGTGACTCCCCTGCTTGGCAGGCACCAAAGAAGCATCTGTCCGGTTCGCATCTACTGAAGCTCCCGTCGGACGCCGAAGTCATCTCATCACCAGAGGTGGATTCTCAGACTTCCCGAGGCTACTCCTGAGTCCCCAGCAAAGCTGAGGCCCGTGGCTATCGTGGGTGACTTGAGACCGTGACCCCTGGACACCGAGCACATTTGCAAGTGCACCATCTTCTGGGTCTCCCAAGAAGTCGTGCTTTGGGCTCCGAGTAGCCCTAGCCTCCAGCACCACCTGCACCGAAGATCACTGGCCCCCACTCCACGAGTGTCCTGTAAGCCAGCTCCACGTGCGGCGTCACGAGGCTCCTTCGCGGTCGCTAGCCCGTTGGCTAGTAGCCCTTAACGAAGGCCAATCTTTTCCTTACTTGGCATCCTGGTTGCTCCAGGCCTGCCCTCACTTACCCTCGCTGGGTGAGTTCCACAGACCTTGCTGGTCTGCACCATCGACGATCTACATCTTACTCGAGACTTGCCGTTGCCAAGGCTTGTTGGGTCCAATCCGGTCGCCGACACCTCAGCACTCGACAGACATCGAGCACCAGCCCGAATCCTGCTCCTGGTCGCCGACAACGCCTCCCGGACCTCGTGGCTGAAGAGTCAAGACGACCGTCAACGCACCTGAAGCACTCGACATCGGTGGGCATCTGTCCATCGCCTTCCTGGTCACTGGCTAGTGACCCAGACTCTGTCCCCTCTGCTTTCAGGTTCACCAGAACTCCGATCCACTCTTGGATCCACCCGGACACTTTTCTCTTGGCCGCCAGCAGCACTTTGCAGCAGATCGCCATTCGAATCGACGACGAAACCCGACCCCGAAAGGCACCTATGCACCCGGCTTCCCTGGGTGAGGTAACACGAGTACTCCGGTGCTCCCGTGGGTAGAGACTCTTCAAAGTCCTAGATCTCAAAGGGTTTTGTCCTAGTCCTCTTCTAAGTGTCCCTTTCCTCTATTTTCCCGATCCCGACTTTCTCCATAGAAGTTAACGGCGTATCGCGGTTGTGTACTTACACTGCACGCGTCTCCCGTGGGTCCCCTGTGTCACTACCTTGGGTGGTTCCTTGTGGTCCAAGCACTTCTAGAGGCTCTAGGCCTAGTGTCTAGTTCAGTCGTGGTTCGCATACCACTTTATTGGTATATGGTTTGGTACGCCCCTAGGGCCCAAACGTGTATTTGTGCTATTACTGTGATTTAAGATCTTATAACTTATGTACTTCGAACTCTAGCCTCATAAAGAGACTAGGGGGTGTGTTTAGTAATAAATACATATATTTTGAATATATACCTGGTGTGGTGCTCTTTCATTTGGTCACTCAAGAGATTATAGACTGGTAAAACAAGCTGCTTTACATTCCTTCAAGACTTAGCCTGAAGGCTGCTCTCCATAGCTACCACTAGGATAGCTTTCAATAAGGTTGTCTTTAACCTATCTACCAATAAGAGGTTGATTTGGACTGGTGCAAGGTGCCCACTATAATTAGTGGACAGCATATGCCAGGCCAACTTCTCACATTGGTGTGCAGCGTGTGGGATTCCAGCTTGCTATTGTTTTACCAGATAATCTCAATTGAATTGATCAACTGAAAACCACTAAAGGTACCTAAGGTACATATAATTTAAGCTTAGAATAACAGTAAGTTCTACTGAACTTAGAGTTGTGTGTTAAGGGATAGCACAACCCTTTCTACAACTCAAGAGAGTTTAGTAGGCCACACTAGAGTAGGTAGTGCATACACCACACCACACTAGTAATGTCTTTAAGGGCAGGATCCAAAGAATCCTTGCAGGAAGCCATTGAGCTTCCACCCTCCAAGTATGATACACTCCCATTCTTGGAATTGAGAGCTTTATGCAACTTGAGAAAAATAAGGACAGGCCAAAGCCCACCACCCAACACCTCAAGGAGTTGTTGGTGGCTTATGACCTTAGTAAGCCCTGTAGGGACTGAAGGGGTAGGAGCTGAGGGTGGGGCAGAAGAAGAGGAGGAGGCCAGGGGTACCAATACCCCCAGCCCCCTCTGAGACTGGCCAGGAGGGTGACAATGACCTTGACCTGGATAACTCCAATCCCTCCTGTGGAAGATGATGAGGATGATCAGAGATGATGCCCTCTTTGTCCCCCAGGAAGGATTAAGAGTGTGCCCAGGAAGGTCTAGATCTCCTTCTCAGGAGTCTAACCACTCTGGCACCTCTAGTGGGAGCTCTGTCTCCTCTCACAGGAGAGAATCCTCTCATGAGAGAAGAGCCAGACTGGTCCAGTATGAGGAAACTCAGCTGGAACTCAGAAAAAGCAACTGGCTTTAGATAGAGAATCCCTAGATCTCCTTAGAGAGAGAAGAAAGTTGGGACTAGAGTCCCATGGTGGCAGCCATGTCCCTAGAGATAGGGAAAGGTCCTATGACCATAGGAACCTGAGCAAGATTGTCCCTCCCTACCAGAGTGGGGATGATATCCACAAATGGATAACTGCATTAGAGAGGGCCTGTAAAGTACAGAAGGTCCCTCAGGAGCAGTGGGCAGCAATCTTGTGGCTCTCCTTTGCTGACAAAGGTAGAGATAAGCTCCTCACTGTTAGAGAGGAGGATGCTGACAATTACAAGGTCTTGAAGAGTGCTCTTATTGATGGGTTTGGCCTAACCACTGAACAGTACAGGTTGAAGTTCAGAGACACCCAAAAAGCACAGACTCAAGACTGGGTAGACTATGTGGATTGTTCTGCCAAGGCTCTGGAAGGCTGGTTGATGGGCAGTAAGGTGTGTGTCTTCTCAGGATTGTATAATCTGATAATGAGGGAGCAGATTCTTAATAACTGTCAAAATCAGCTGTTGCATCAATACCTGGTAGACTCTGATCTGACCTCTCCCCAAGAATTGGGAAAGAAGGCAGACAAATGGGTCAGAACCAGGGTGAAGCAGAAGGTACAGAACCAAGGTGGGGAAACCAAGAAGCAAGATGCTAAGAACTCTGACAAGGGTGGGGAGAAGGGTAAAGATCAAAAGTCTTCATCAGGCCCCCAAAAATCTTCTTCTGGTGGGGATTCACAGTCTACCAAAGGTAAAGGCCAAAGAAAACCATGGTGCAAGGTCTGTAAGCAAAAGACCCACTGGACCAGTGATTGCACCAAGTCCAAAGACTCCAGTCCAGCACCCACCAATGCCCCTAAGGCACCTGTTCTCCCTAGTACAGTTGGTGGAAGTGCTCCAGCAAAGGGTTTAGTAGGGTTCACCCTGGGTACTGAGTTGGGCTCTGACCTAGTCAGAGAACTGACTCAGGCTGTGTTAGTCTGTGATGGAGGCATGGATGTGCCCTCCACTATGAGTCCCAGTAATCTGGGCAAGTACAGACAACAGCCTTTAATAAATGGACGTGAGGCTTTGGCATTTAGGGACACAGGGGCAAGTGTCACAATGGTGACACAAGACCTTGTGAATCCTGGGCAAGTTATGCTTGGTGAGATGTACCAAGTGACCAATGCTAGCAATGTCAGAACAGACCATACTCTGGCAGTTGTTAACTTCTCCTGGGGAGGGGTAACTGGCCTTAAGAAGGTTGTGGTAAGTGCAAACCTACCAGTCGAATGCTTGCTTGGCAATGACTTAGAGACTTCTGCTTGGGCAGAAGTGGAGCTCAGGACCCATGCAGAAATGCTGGGGATCCCTGCAGATGTGTTTGCTGTGACCAGGTCACAAGCCAAAATGTCTAGCACTGAACAGGCCTTGGATTCTGGAAGAATGGACCAAGTGCCTTCCAAGAGGAGGAGTAGTAGGGTTAAGGCAGTGCCTTCCCCCTTGGCTCAGGAGGAGGATCAGTCCCTTGAGGGGATGATCTCAGCCCTGAAGAAGGAACTGTCCCAGAGGAACTGGAACCTGACCAGGTTGAGTTCTTGGGGACAGGGGGACCTTCTAGGGCAGATCTGAGCCAGGAGCAGCAGAGCTGCCCCTCCCTTGAACCCCTCAGACAGCAAGCTGCTGCTGAGGCTGCTGGGAAAGCTAGTGGTCCCCATACAGTGTATTGGGATGATGGACTCCTGTACTCAGAGAGTAGAGACCCCAAGCCTGGTGCTACCAGGAGGTTGGTAATACCTTTGAAGTTCAGGGGCTTCCTATTGACCCTAGCCCATGATATTCCCTTAGCAGGTCACCTGGGCCAGAACAAGACTTGGGACAGAATTGTCCCTCACTTTCACTGGCCCCACATGTCTGAAGACAGTAAGGAGTTTTGTCGCTCCTGTGTAACCTGCCAAGCCAGTGGCAAAGCAGGTGGCACTACAAAGGCCCCCTGATACCACTACCTGTGGTGGGGGTGCCCTTTGAAAGGGTAGGGATTGACATTGTTGGTCCCATGGATCCCCAAACAGCCTCTGGGCACAGGTTTATCCTGGTGGTAGTGGATCATGCCACCAGGTACCCAGAAGCTATTCCCCTCAGGACCACTACAGCACCTGTGGTGGCAAGGGCCCTCCTGGGAATCTTCTCAAGAGTGGGCTTTCCTAAGGAGGTAGTATCAGACAGGGGTGCTAACTTCATGTCTGGGTACTTAAAAGCAATGTGGAAGGAGTGTGGAGTGACTTATAAGTTCACCACACCCTATCACCCACAATGCAATGGTTTAGTTGAGAGATTCAACAAAACCTTGAAGGGCATGATTAAAGGGCTCCCAGAAAAGCTTAGGCGTAGATGGGACATACTCTTGCCCTGCCTTTTATTCGCATATAGGGAGGTGCCTCAGAAGGGGTTGGTTACAGCCCTTTTGAACTTCTGTTTGGCCACCCTGTGAGGGGTCCACTGTGCTTGGTGAAGGAAGGATGGGAGTTACCTCTCAAGCCCCCAAAGCAAGATATAGTGGACTATGTACTTGGTCTCCGCTCCAGGATGGCTGAGTACATGAAAAAGGCAACCAAAAACCTTGAGGCTAGCCAGGAACTTCAGAAGGCCTGGCATGACCAAAAGGCTGTTCTGACTGTTTACCAGCCAGGACAGAAGGTGTGGGTGTTGGAGCCAGTGGCCCCAGCAGCTCTCCAAGATAAATGGAGTGGACCCCACACTATTGTTGAGCAGAAGGGTGAGGTCACTTACTTAGTGGACCTAGGAACACCCAGGAGTCCCCACAGGGTTCTCCATGTCAACAGGTTAAAACCATATGTGGACAGGGCAGACATGGGCTTGCTCATGGCTACTGATGAAGGGCAGGAGGAAGAGAGTGACCCACTCCCTGACCTGCTCTCACAGAACCCTGACGATGGGTCAGTTGATGGTGTAGCCTTGGCAGGCAGCCTCACTACCCAGCAACAAGCTGATTGCAGGCAAGTCCTCAATCAGTTTAGACATATGTTTTCACTGACACCCAGTCAGACCACCTGGTGCACTCATGAAGTGGACACTGGGGACAGTCTGCCTATTAAAAACAAGATTTATAGGCAACCTGACCATGTCAGGGACTGTATCAGGACTGAAGTCCAGAAAATGTTGGAATTGGGAGTAATTGAACCCTCAGATAGCCCTTGGGCTAGTCCAGTAGTCCTAGTACCGAAACCTCACACCAGTGGTGGAAAAAGAGAGATGAGGTTTTGTGTAGACTACAGGGGTCTCAATGCAGTCACTAGGACTGATGCCCATCCAATACCCAGGGCAGATGAGCTCATAGATACTTTGGCCTCTGCCAAATATCTCAGCACATTTGACCTAACAGCTGGCTACTGGCAGATCAGACTAGCTGATACTGCAAAGCCCAAAACAGCATTCTCAACCCCTAGTGGACATTATCAATTTGTGGTAATGCCCTTTGGTCTGAAGAATGCACCTGCCACTTTCCAGAGGTTGGTGAATACAGTTCTCACAGGACTGGAAGCCTATAGTGCAGCTTATCTAGATGATATTGCTGTCTTTAGCTCCACCTGGGAGGATCACCTGGTCCACCTCAGGAATGTTTTACAGGCCCTGCAAAAGGCAGGCCTGACTATCAAGGCCACTAAGTGCCAGATAGGGCAGAGTCAGGTTGTGTACCTGGGCCACCTTGTGGGTGGAGGCCAGGTTCAACCTTTGCAGAGCAAGATCCAGACCATCATGGACTGGACTGCTCCCACTACCCAGACTCAGGTGAGAGCCTTCTTAGGCCTGACTGGGTACTATAGGAGATTTGTCAAGGGGTATGGATCAATAGTGACACCCCTGAATGACTTAACTTCTAAGAAAATGCCCAAAAGGTTCAGTGGACAGATAGCTGTCAAAAGGCATTTGATGACCTCAAGCAGGCCATGTGCACTGCTCCAATTCTGCAGAGTCCTGATTACTCCAAGAAGTTCATTGTTCAAACTGATGCATCTGAATTGGGGGTAGGGGCTGTACTGTCACAATTGAATGAAGAAGGTCAGGATCAGCCAGTAGCTTTCATTAGCAGAAGGCTGACCCCTAGAGAGAAACGTTGGTCAGCCATAGAGAGGGAGGCCTTTGCTGTGGTCTGGGCTCTGAAGAAGTTGAGGCCATACTTGTTTGGTACACACTTCCTGGTTCAGACAGACCATAAGCCCCTCTTATGGCTAAAACAAATGAAGGGTGAAAACCCCAAACTGCTTAGGTGGTCCATTTCCCTACAGGGGATGGACTTTACAGTGGAACATAGGCCTGGGAGTAACCATGCGAATGCAGATGGACTCTCTAGGTATTTCCACTTAGAACATGAAGACTTAACTGGGCAAGGTTAGTTTAATGTCCCTACGTTTGGGGGGGTTGTGTAGGAGAGTAGGATCTGCTTCACATGGGTACCCCCACTTTTTGCTGATGCTTCACTGTTTTTCGACATTAGTCTGGCTGGGGCCCTGCTAATCAGAACCCCAGCCTAGCTGCTTCCTCTCTAAAATGGTTTCCATGTGCCTTAGGCACATCACTGATTGGAATCTGGAGTGCCCTTATAAGTCCCTAGTATATGGTATACTATGTACCAAGGGCATAGGTACCTCAGAGGCCTGCCAGGGGCTGCAGCATGTATTATGCCACCCCTGGAAGGCCATCCAAACTGACACCACAGGTCTGCTACTGCAGCCTGGGTAAGGTGGTGCATGCACCCCTTACTGTGATATAGGTTACCTATATCACGAAATACATACACACATATAAACCTATAAGTCACTCCTAAGGCAGGCCTTATCAATCCTAAAGGCAGAGTGCGTGGTTCCTATGTGAGAGGGTGCCCCTGCATGAGCAGGGCCCCTCTGCAGCGTTCGGAGACCATCTCTGATGCTGTTTGTAGTGCAGCCTGACCATATACTCTTAAGCGCATTATATCCTCGCGGTAAAATGCTAACTTTGGAATGGCTGCACCTAAACATGTCGTGTTTGGTGTCAAACATCTTGGAATACTACCCCCCGCCAATTCTGGCGGCGGGGGTAGCATTCCACCCTTCTAGAGGGAAAGACATGTTAACCCTGACTAACCCGGTAACTTCTCTCCAAAGCCCTGGCATCACAAAATGGATGCTGCTGCCACAGACACGAGTCTGGCCTCCTGCTGCTGGACGAAACTCCGGCAGGGGAGGCCTGGACAATAGGATTCCTGTCCCAGGGAGGTGTGACCACCTCCCCAGACAGGATAATGTGTATTGGGGCTGGGCGGGAGCACCATCTGTGTGCTTTGAAGTCCTGCACTGGGGGCACATTTGGTGTCCCTGTGCATACCCCAGTTCAAACCGGATCAGGGGCTTGCAGCCCCTGCTTTGGCGCGAACTGGACAAAGGGAAAGGGGTGTAGCCACCCCTCTGCCCTGACCCACCCATAGGTGGGGCCACAGAGTAGTCCAACCCCTATTTTTAGAATAAAGGTAGGAACCCAGTCCTTGGGACTTTAGATTATACCTGGACGAAACTCTGAAACTGAATCCTGGACCTTCGACGCTCTACGACAGAATTAGAGGACTGAAGAATCTCCCTTGGGGTCAAGGAGTGACTCCCCTGCTTGGCAGGCACCAAAGAAGCATCTGTCCGGTTCGCATCTCTGAAGCTCCCGTCGGACGCCGAAGTCATCGCATCACCAGAGGTGGATTCTCAGACTTTCCCGAGGCTACCCTGAGTCCCCAGCAAAGCTGAGGCCCGTGGCTATCGTGGGTCACTTGAGACCGTGACCCCTGGACACCGAGCACATTTGCAAGTGCATCATCTTCTGGGTCTCCCAAGAAGTCGTGCTTTGGGCTCCGAGTAGCCCTAGCCTCCAGCACCAACTGCACCGAAGATCACTGGCCCCCACTCCACGAGTGTCCTGTAAGCCAGCTCCACGTGCGGCGTCACGAGGCTCCTTCGCGGTCGCTAGCCCATTGGCTAGTAGCCCTTAACGAAGGCCAATCCTTTCCTTACTTGGCATCCTGGTTGCTCCAGGCCTGCCCTCACTTACCCTCGCTGGGTGAGTTCCACAGACCTTGCTGGTCTGCACCATCGACGATCTACATCTTAATCGAGACTTGCCGTTGCCAAGGCTTGTTGGGTCCAATCCGGTCGCCGACACCTCAGCACTCGACAAACATCGTGTACCAGCCCGAATCCTGCTCCTGGTCGCCGACAACGCCTCCCGGACCTCGTGGCTGAAGAGTCAAGACGACTGTCAACGCACCTGAAGCACTCGACATCGGTGGGCATCTGTCCATCGCCTTCCTGGTCACTGGCTAGTGACCCAGACTCTGTCCCCTCTGCTTTCAGGTTCACCAGAACTCCGATCCACTCTTGGATCCACCCGGACACTTTTCTCTTGGCCGCCAGCAGCACTTTGCAGCAGATCGCCATTCGAATCGACGACGAAACCCGACCCCGAAAGGCACCTATGCACCCGGCTTCCCTGGGTGAGGTAACACGAGTACTCCGGTGCTCCCGTGGGTAGAGACTCTTCAAAGTCCTAGATCTCAAAGGGTTTTGTCCTAGTCCTCTTTTAAGTGTCCCTTTCCTCTATTTTCCCGATCCCGACTTTCTCCATAGAAGTTAACGGCGTATCGCGGTTGTGTACATACACTGCACGCGTCTCCCGTGGGTCCCCTGTGTCACTACCTTGGGTGGTTCCTTGTGGTCCAAGCACTTCTAGAGGCTCTAGGCCAAGTGTCTAGTTCAGTCGTGGTTCGCATACCACTTTATTGGTATATGGTTTGGTACGCCCCTAGGGCCCAAACGTGTATTTGTGCTATTACTGTGATTTAATATCTTATAACTTATGTACTTCGAACTCTAGCCTCATAAAGAGACTAGAGGGGTGTGTTTAGCAATAAATACATATATTTTGAATATATACCTGGTGTGGTGCTCTTTCATTTGGTCACTCAAGAGATTATAGACTGGTAAAACAAGCTGCTTTACATTCCTTCAAGACTTAGCCTGAAGGCTGCTCTCCATAGCTACCACTAGGATAGCTTTCAATAAGGTTGTCTTTAACCTATCTCCAATAAGGGGTTGTTTGGATTGGTGCAAGGTGCCCACTATAATTAGTGGACAGCATATGCCAGGCCAACTTCTCACATAAGAGATGTGAGAGAGGCCCTAAAATATTTGCACCCATCACCAATTTACAGACAGCTTAAATAGCTACCACGTAAGGCTCAGATAAAGTTAAATGCGGCAACCTTGAGGGATAAATTGCCACAAGAAATCACAGTCAACTGTTCAATTGAAACTGCGATTTATGGCCTGTCACTTCTTTATAGTAAGTTAAAACTGTCCCTCACATTATCCCACATCTCCAAAAACCATCCTTAGGGTAAAGTTGCTTCATTTTATCAGTTTCTACATTCTCTAACCTTTGTCTCTTAAACTTTCATCAGTTTCATAAAAGTAAGTAGGAGTATAGCTCCAAGGCTGCACATGAGAATATATGGTCTAACATAAACATTGTGTCCTGCAAATTGTTTACAAAAATGTCCTTTTCTTGCATGTTTTTTATTATTAACTCCAATCAGGCAATATTTTTATAGAGAATTTGTAGGGCAGAATGTTTCAATCTGATGATAATCTGACAATCATATTCTAGTACCACACTTCCTGGTGTAATGCCAGTGTTGTTATGCATGTTTTAAGCCACAATCAGATGGAAAATTCTTCATGGATAATCAACTAGTTTAAGAGAACATAAGCTATGTGTTCAGTGACTGCCAGTACACTTGTTTATATAATTAATCTGACTAGTTTTGTGATAGAATCTAAAGCAAGAACTACAGCAGAACACTCATGAGGAGATGCAATATTTGAGCCGCAGAGTAGCATTTGTTATCCTTGAGAAGGATCAACTAATTAAAGGTCACATTTGTGGCATCAGTACTAGGCCAATCTTCTAGGGCGTGCCAGATGCACGTTAGTATGTGCATTTATTATTGCTACTGTACATGGAAATCTGAGGCATCTGTGGAAAAGTTAACAAAACAAAAGATATGCTAATCAGAACATCTGCCATGTGAACTCCTCTTTGAGCACACTTCTCCCTCTATGGCTGAAACTTACAAGTTATCAAATTATGTAAAGACTAAGGGGCACATTTATCAAGCTTTCAAGCAGCGCAACGCAGCAAACCACCTCGCTGCACTGCGTTGCATGAAAGGGCAGAAATATGCTGTATTTAACATTATACAGTGCATTCCTGTCCTTTTCTTACACTAGTGCACAATGTGCTGTGTAGCGCCAACGCAGGCACCCTTGTGCCATGGTGCAAGGGTGCCTGTGTAGGAGAGTAGGATCTGCCTCTTATGGTTACCCCCACTTTTTGCTGGTGTATCACTGTTTTTCGACTTTAGTCTAGCTGGGGCCCTGCTATCAAGGACCCCAGCCTAGCTGATTCCTCTCTAAATTGATTCCCTGTACCTTAAGTACACTTCAGATTGGATGCTGGGGTGCCCTTATGAGTCCCTAGTATATGGTATACTATGTACCCAGGGCATAGGTACCCCAGAGGCCTACCAGGGGTTGAAGCATGTATTGTGCCCCCCCCTGGAAGGCCCTCCAAAATGACACCACAGGACTGCTACTGCAGCCTGAGTAAGGTGGTGCATGCACCCCTTACAGAGATATAGGTTCACTATATCTCACCTATCACTGCACATAGAAACCTATCAGTCACCCCTATGGCAGGCCTTATCAATCCTGAAGACAGGGTGCTTGGTTTTATGTGAGAGGGTGCCCATGCATGAGCAGAGCCCCTCTGCAGCCTTCGGAATCTCCTCTCCGGGGTTGTCTGTGGTGCAGCCTGACCATATACTCTTAAGTGCATAATATCTAAACGGTAAATGCTAACTTTGGGATGGCTGCACGGAAACATGTTGTGTTTGGTGTCAAACACCTTGGAATCATACCCCCACACCAGTAACTGGTGTGGGAGTATGATCCCACCCTTCTAGAGGGAAAGACATGACAGCACCGGTATACCCGGTACCAACTTTACAGAGCCTGGCATCACAAAATGGATGCTGCAGCCACCTACCCGAGTCTGGCCTCCTGCTGCTGACCGAAACTCCGGCAGGGGAGGCCTGGACAATAGGTTTCCTGTCACAGGGAGGTGTTACCACCTCCCAGACAGGCCTTAGTGGATTGGGGCTGGGTGGGTGCACTCCAAGAGTGCTTTGAAGTCCTGCACTGGGGGCACATTTGGTGTCCTCGTGCATACCCCAGTTCAAACCGGTTACAGGGGCTGCCAGCCCCTGCTCTGGCATGAGACGGGACAAAGGAAATGGGTGTAGCCACCCCTCTTTCCAAACCCTCCCATAGGTGGGTCCCCAGAGTTAGTCCAACCCCTTTCATAAGTATAAGTAAGGGAACCCTGGCAACAGGACTTTAGATATCCCTGGACGAAACTCTGCAACTGAATCCTGGAACTTCGACGCTCTACTCAAGACTAGAGGACTGAAGAAATCTCCCTTTGGGTCAAGGAGTGACTCCCCTGCTTGGCAGGCACCAACAAAGCATTTGCCGGTCTGCATTTCTGAAGCTCCCGCCGGACTCCGAAGTACTTGCAGCCCAGGAAGAGGATTTCCAGACATAGCAGAGGCCGACCCGAGTCTCCAGCAAAGCTGAGACCCGCAGCCCTCGTGAGTAGCGTGGAACCGGAACTCCTGGTCACCATGTACATTTGCTAGTGCATTGACTTCTCGACAACTCTTGAAGTCCTGCTTTGGGTTACTCGTAGCCCAGGCCCCGAGCACCATTTTCACCAAAGATTGTGAGCCTACACTCCACGAGTGTTCCGTGGGCCCGATCCCTGCATTTCTGCTTTGGGCTCCTTTGCGATCCCTGGCCCGTCGACTGGTGGGTCCCTGTGAAGGAAACTCTGATTTTCCTAGGGCGTTTCTGGTTGCTCCTGACATGCCCTAACTCCCCACCAAGTGGTGAGTCCCTCAGACCTTGCTGGTCTGCTCAGAAGCATCTTTCTCCTTTCTGCATGGGTTGCTGTTGCCAAGGCTTGTTGTGTTCAATCCGGACACCAACACTGCAGCCCTCAACATCCTCTGTGGGAAAGTTTGAATCCAGCTCCTGGTCATCGTCGACACCTCCTGGTCCTCGTGGATGAAGAGTCAAGCTTCACCTCTTTCACCTGAAACACCTGACATTGGTGATTCGACTATCGTGCCCCTGGTCACTGGCAAGTGACCCAGACTCTGTCCCCTCTGCTTTCAGGTTCTTCTCACCTCCGATCCAGGCTTGGATCTCTTCGGACACTTCGCATCTTCCCAGCAGCAGCACTTCGTGGCAGGCTGCCATTGAAAACGACGACGCAACCCGACACCATTTGACACCTATGCACCCGGCTTCCTGGGTGAGATAACTCGAGTACTCCGGTGCTCCCATGGGTGTTGACCCTAGAACTTTCTAAGTCCAAGAGGGTTTGGTCCTAGTCCATTTCTAAGTGTCCCTAAACTCTAAAACTCTTACCGCGACTTTCCCATAGACTTTAACGGAGCTCGCGGCTGTGTTCACACACTGCACACAGCCCCCGTGGGTCCCCTGTGTCACTACCTTGGGTGGTTCCTTGGGGTCCCAGCGATTCTACAGGCTCTAGGCCTTGTGTCTACTCAAGTCGTGGTTCTTATACCACTTTCTTAATATATGGTTTGGTACGCCCCTAGGGCTAATCGTATATTGTGCTAATTTACTGTGCTATTTGACTTGTAACTTGTGTACTTTGACCTCTAGCCTCATAAAGAGACTATTGGGTAGTGTTTAGTAATAAATACATATATTTATATATATACCTGGTGTGGTTCTCCTTTCATTTGGTCATTCATGAGCTTATAACTGGTAAAACAAACAGCTTAACACTCCTTCAAGACTTAGCCTGAAGGCTGCTCTCCATAGCTACCACTAGGATAGCTTTCAATAAAGGTTGTCTTTAAACCTATCATCAATAAAGGTCGTTTGGACTGGTGCAAGGTGCATATGCCAGGCCAACTTCTCACATTGGTGTGCAGCGGTTGGATTCAAGCTTGCCTTTGTTTTACCAGATAATCTCAAGTGTGTGATCAACTGAAAACCACTAAAGGTACCTCAGGTACATATAAATTCAAGCTTAGAAATACAGTAAGTTCTACTGAACTTAGAGTTGTGTGTCAAGGGCTTAGCACACCCTTTCTACAACTCAAGAGAGTTTAGTAGGCCACACTAGAGTAGGTAGTGCATACACCACACCTCACTAGTGATGTCTTCAGGGCCAGGAACCAGTAGGTCCCGGCCAGGAACCAGTGGGCTCCTAACCTCCAGATATGACAACCTCCCATTGTTGGAATTGAGAGAATTGTGCAAGATTAGGAAGCTGAAGACAGACAAAAGTGCCAACACCCAACGTCTCATGGAGATGCTTCTGCTGGATGATCTCAGAAGACCCATAGGGTCTGCAGGGGTAGGCAGAGAGGGTGGGGCAGAAGATGAGGAAGGGACCAGGGGTGAAAATACCCAGGACCTGACCTCAGAAACTGGCCAGGAAGATGAAAATGATCTTGCCCCAGACAATCCAGCTCCTCCTGCAGATGAGGAGGATCAGAATGACCTCCCCTTTGTCCCACCAGGAAGAGTTGTGAATGTGCCTAGAAGGTCCAGATCTCCTTCTCAGGAGTCTAACCACTCTGACACCTCAGTAGGGACCTCTGTTTCCTCTCATAGGAGGGAATCCTCTAATGAAAGGAAAAAGAGGCTGCTCCAGTATGAAGAAGTTCAGCTTAGGATCAGAAGAGAGCAGCTGGCTATAGACAGGGAGTCCCTAGAACTTCATAGACAAAGAAGAAAGTTGGGACTAGAGTCCCATGGTGGCAGCAACTTCCCTAGTGGTAGGGAAAGGTCTTATGACCATAGAAGCCTGAGCAAGATTGTCCCTCCCTACCAGAGTGGGGATGACATCCACAAATGGATTACTGCACTGGAAAGGGCCTGTAAAGTTCAGAGGGTCCCCCAGGAGCAGTGGGCAGCAATCTTGTGGCTCTCCTTTGCAGACAAAGGTAGAGACAAGCTCCTCACTGTAAGAGAAGAGGATGCTGATGATTACCAAGTCCTGAAGAGTGCCCTGATAGATGGGTTTGGCCTAACCACTGAGCAATACAGGTTAAAGTTCAGAGATACCCAAAAGGCACAGACACAGGACTGGGTGAACTTTGTAGATTGTGCTACCAAGGCTCTGGAAGGCTGGTTACTTGGCAGTAAGGTGTGTGACTTCAAAGGATTGTATAATTTAATCATGAGGGAGCAGATTCTTAATAACTGTCAGAATCAGTTGCTACATCAGTACCTGGTTGACTCTGATCTGACCTCTCCCCAAGAATTGGGAAAGAAGGCAGACAAATGGGTCAGAACCAGGGTGAAGCAGAAGGTACAGAACCAAGGTGGTGACCAGAAGAAGCAAGATTCCAAAAACTCTGACAAGGGTGGGGAAAAGGGTAAAGACCAGAAGTCTTCTCAAGGTCCCCAAAAATCTGCATCTGGTGGGGAATCCCAATCTACTAAAGGAAAAGGCCAAAAGAAACCATGGTGCAAAATCTGTAAGCAAAAGACTCACTGGACAAGTGATTGCACCAAGTCCAAAGACTCTAATCCAGCCACCATTGCCCCTAAGGCAACTGTTCCCCCTAGTCCAGCTACAAATGGTGGTGGAAACACTCAGAATAAGGGTTTAGTAGGGTTGAACCTGGGTACTGAGATGGGCTCTGGCCTAGTCAGAGTGCCAAATCAGGCTGTCCTAGTCTGTGATGGGGGCCTGAATATGTCCCCCTTTGTGAGTCCCAATAATTTGGGCAAATACAGACAGCAGCCTTTAATTAATGGAAAAGAGGCTTGGGCATTCAGGGACACAGGAGCAAGTGTCACCATGGTGACACAAGACCTTGTGGATCCTGGGCAGATTATACTTGGTGAAATGTACCAAGTGACCAATGCTAGCAATGTCAGAACAGACCATTCTCTGGCAGTTGTTAACTTCTCCTGGGGAGGGGTAACTGGCCTTAAGAAGGTTGTGGTGAGTGCAGACCTACCCGTAGAATGCTTGCTTGGCAATGATCTTGAAACCTCAGCTTGGGCAGAGGTGGAGCTCAGGAAACATGCAGAAATGCTAGGGATCCCTGCACATGTCTTTGCTGTGACTAGGTCACAGGCAAAAATGTCAAAAGCTGAACAGGCCCTGGATTCTGGAACAATGGACCAGGTGCCTCCCAAGAGAAGGAGCAGTAGGGTTAAGGCAGAGCCTTCCCCCTCGGCTCAGGAAACAGATCAGTCTTTTGAGGAAGATGATCTCAGGCCTGAAGAAGGAACTGTCCCAGAGGAGCTTGAACCTGATCAGGTTGAGTTCTTGGGGACAGGGGGCCCTTCCAGGGCAGATCTGAGCCAGGAGCAGCTGAACTGCCCCTCTCTTGAACCCCTCAGACAACAAGCTGCTGCTGAGGCTGCTGGGAATGCTAGTGGCACCCATAAGATATATTGGGATGATGGACTCCTGTACTCAGAGAGTAGAGACCCCAAGCCTGGATCAGCCAGGAGGTTGGTTATACCTCTGAAGTTCAGGGGCTTCCTATTGACACTAGCCCATGATATTCCCTTAGCAGGTCACCTGGACCAGAACAAGACTTGGGACAGAATTGTCCCTCACTTTCACTGGCCCCACATGTCTGAAGACACCAAGGAGTTTTGTCGCTCCTGTGTATCCTGTCAAGCCAGTGGGAAGGCAGGTGGCACCACAAAGGCCCCCCTGATACCACTACCTGTGGTGGGGGTTCCCTTTGAGAGGGTGGGGATTGACATAGTTGGTCCCATGGATCCCCAAACAGCATCTGGGCACAGGTTTATCCTTGTGGTGGTGGACCATGCCACCAGGTACCCAGAAGCCATTCCCCTTAGGACCACTACAGCCCCTGTGGTGGCAAGGGCCCTCCTGGGAATTTTCTCAAGAGTGGGCTTTCCTAAGGAAGTAGTATCTGACAGAGATGCAAGCTTTATGTCCAGTTACTTGACTACAATGTGGAAGGAGTGTGGAGTGACTTATAAGTTCACCACACCTTATCACCCACAATGCAATGGTTTAGTTGAGAGATTCAACAAAACCTTGAAGGGCATGATTAAAGGGCTCCCAGAAAAGCTTAGGCGAAGATGGGACATACTCTTGCCCTGCCTTTTATTTGCATACAGGGAGGTGCCTCAAAAGGGGTTGGCTACAGCCCTTTTGAACTTTTGTTTGGCCATCCTGTCAGGGGTCCATTGTGTCTGGTGAAGGAAGGTTGGGAGTTACCTCTCAAACCCCTAAACAGGACATAGTGGACTATGTACTTGGTGTCCGCTCCAGGATGGCTGAGTATATGAAAAAGGCAACCAAAAACCTGAGGCTAGCCAGGAATTACAGAAAGCCTGGCATGACCAAAAGGCTGTACTGACTGTTTACCAGCCAGGATAGAAGGTGTGGGTGTTGGAGCCAGTGGCCCCAGCAGCCCTCCAAGACAAGTGGAGTGGCCCCCATACCATTGTTGAACAGAAGGGAGAGGTTACCTATCTGGTAGACCTGGGAACTCCCAGGAGCCCCCACAGGGTGCTCCATGTCAACAGGCTGAAGCCATATGTGGACAGGGCTGACATGGGCTTGCTCATGGCAACTGATGAGGGACAGGAGGAGGAGAGTGACCCTCTCCCTGACCTGCTCTCACAGAACCCTGATGATGGGTCAGTGGATGGTGTAGCCTTGGCAGGCAGCCTCACTGCCCAGCAGCAAACTGATTGTAGACAGGTGCTCAATCAGTTCAGACACATGTTTTCTCTGACTCCAAGTCAGACCACCTGGTGCACTCATGAAGTGGACACTGGGGACAGTCTGCCTGTTAAAAGTAAGATTTACAGGCAACCTGACCAGGTCAGGGACTGTATCAGGACAGAAGTCCAGAAAATGTTGGGATTGGGTGTCATTGAGCCTTCAGATAGCCCTTGGGCTAGTCCAGTGGTCCTGGTGCCAAAACCTCACACCAAAGATGGTAAGAGAGAGATGAGGTTTTGTGTGGACAACAGAGGCCTCAATGCAGTCACTAGGACTGATGCCAATCCAATCCCCAGGGCAGATGAGCTAATAGACACTTTGGCCTCAGCCAAGTATCTAAGCACATTTGACCTAACAGCTGGCTACTGGCAGATCAGACTAGCTGATGATGCAAAGCCAAAAACTGCATTTTCTACCCCTGGTGGGCTTTACCAATGTGTGGTGATGCCCTTTGGTTTGAAAAATGCACCTGCCACTTTTCAGAGGTTGGTGAACACAGTCCTTACAGGTCTGGAAGCCTATAGTGCAGCATATCTAGATGATATTGCTGTCTTTAGCTCCACCTGGGAGGATCACCTGGTCCACCTCAGAAATGTTTTGGAGGCCCTGCAGAAGGCAGGCCTAACTATCAAGGCCACAAAGTGCCAGATAGGGCAGAGTCAGGTTGAGTACCTGGGCCACCTTGTGGGTGGAGGCCAGGTTCAACCATTGCAGAGCAAAATCCAGACCATCATGGACTGGGTTGCCCCAACTACCCAGACTCAGGTGAGAGCCTTTTTAGGCCTGACTGGGTACTACAGAAGATTTGTCAAGGGGTATGGATCAATAGTGACACCCCTGAATGACTTAACCTCTACGAAAATGCCCAAAAAGGTTCAGTGGACAGTTAGCTGTCAAAAGGCATTTGATGACCTGAAGCAGGCCATGTGCACTGCTCCCATTCTGCAAAGTCCTGATTACTCCAAAAGGTTCATTGTGCAAACAGATGCATCTGAGTTGGGGGTAGGGGCTGTACTGTCACAGTTGAATGATGAAGGTCAGGATCAGCCAGTAGCTTTTATTAGCAGAAGGCTGACCCCCAGAGAGAAACGTTGGTCAGCCATTGAGAGGGAGGCCTTTGCTGTGGTTTGGGCTCTGAAGAAGCTGAGGCCATACTTGTTTGGCACTCACTTCCTTGTTCAGACAGACCATACGCCCCTCTTATGGCTAAAACAGATGAAGGGTGAAAACCCCAAACTTTTGAGGTGGTCCATTTCCCTACAGGGGATGGACTATACAGTGGAACATAGACCTGGGAGTAACCATGCCAATGCAGATGGACTCTCCAGATATTTCCACTTAGAACATGAAGACTTAACTGGTCAAGGTTAGTTTAATGTCCCTGCGTTTGGGGGGTTGTGTAGGAGAGTAGGATCTGCCTCTTATGGTTACCCCCACTTTTTGCTGGTGTATCACTGTTTTTCGACTTTAGTCTGGCTGGGGCCCTGCTATCCAGGACCCCAGCCTAGCTGCTTCCTCTCTAAATTGATTCCCTGTACCATAAGTACACTTCAGATTGTATGCTGGGGTGCCCTTATAAGTCCCTAGTATATGGTATACTATGTACCCAGGGCATAGGTACCCCAGAGGCCTACCAGGGGTTGAAGCATGTATTGTGCCCCCCCTGGAAGGCCCTCCAAACTGACACCACAGGACTGCTACTGCAGCCTGAGTAAGGTGGTGCATGCACCCCTTACAGAGATATAGGTTCACTATATTTCACCTATCACTGCACATAGAAACCTATCAGTCACCCCTATGGCAGGCCTTATCAATCCTGAAGGCAGGGTGCTTCGTTTTATGTGAGAGGGTGCCCATGCATGAGCAGAGCCCCTCTGCAGCCTTCAGAATCTCCTCTCCGGGGTTGTCTGTGGTGCAGCCTGACCATATACTCTTAAGTGCATTATATCTAAACGGTAAATGCTAACTTTGGGATGGCTGCACGGAAACATGTCGAGTTTGGTGTCAAACACCTTGGAATCATACCCCCCACACCAGTAACTGGTGTGGGAGTATGATCCCACCCTTCTAGAGGGAAAGACATGACAGCACTGGTATACCCGGTACCAACTTTACAGAGCCGGGCTTCACAAAATGGATGCTGCAGCCACAGACACGAGTCTGGCCTCCTGCTGCTGACCGAAACTCCGGCAGGGGAGGCCTGGACAATAGGTTTCCTGTCACAGGGAGGTGTTACCACCTCCCAGACAGGCCTTAGTGGATTGGGGCTGGGTGGGTGCACTCCAAGAGTGCTTTGAAGTCCTGCACTGGGGGCACATTTGGTGTCCTCGTGCATACCCCAGTTCAAACCGGTTACAGGGGCTGCCAGCCCCTGCTCTGGAGCGAAACTGGACAAAGGAAATGGGTGTAGCCACCCCTCTTTCCAAACCCTCCCATAGGTGGGTCCCCAGAGTTAGTCCAACCCCTTTCATAAGTATAAGTAAGGGAACACTGGCAACAGGACTTTAGATATCCCTGGACGAAACTCTGCAACTGAATCCTGGAACTTCGACGCTCTACTCAAGACTAGAGGACTGAAGAAATCTCCCTTGGGGTCAAGGAGTGACTCCCATGCTTGGCAGGCAACAACAAAGCATTTGCCGGTCTGCATCTCCAAAGCTCCCGCCGGACTCTGAAGTACTTGCAGCCCAGGAAGAGGATTTCCAGACATCGCAGAGGCCGACCCGAGTCTCCAGCAAAGCTGAGACCCGCAGCCCTCGTGAGTAGCTTGGAACCGGAACTCCTGGTCACCGTGCACATTTGCTAGTGCATTGACTTCTCGACAACTCTTGAAGTCCTGCTTTGGGTTACTCGTAGCCCAGGCCTCGAGCACCATTTGCACTGAAGATTGTGAGCCTACACTCCACGAGTGTTCCGTGGGCCCGCTCCCTGCATTTCCGCTTGGGGCTCCTTTGCGATCCCTGGTCCATCGACTGGTGGGTCCCTGTGAAGGCAACTCTGATTTCCCTTGGGCGTTTCTGGTTGCTCCAGACGTGCCCTAACTCCTCACCAAGTGGTGAGTCCCTCAGACCTTGCTGGTCTGCTCCGAAGCAACTTTCTCCTTTCTGCATGGGTTGCTGTTGCCAAGGGTTGTTGTGTTCAATCCAGACACCAACGCTGCAGCCCTTGACATCCTTCATGGAACAGCTCGAATCCAGCTCCTGGTCATCGTCGACGCCTCCTGGTCCTCGTGGCTGAAGAGTCAAGCTTCACCTCTTTCACCTGAAACACCCGACATCGGTGGGCATTCGACTATCGTGCCCCTGGTCACTGGCAAGTGACCCAGACTCTGTCCCCTCTGCTTTCAGGTTCTTCTCACCTCCGATCCAGGCTTGGATCTCTTCGGACACTTCGCATCTTCCCGGCAGCAGCACTTCGTGGCAGGCTGCCATTGAAAATGACGACGCGACCCGACACCATTTGACACCTATGCACCCGGCTTCCCTGGGTGAGGTAACGCGAGTACTCTGGTGCTCCCGTGGGTGTTGACCCCTGATCTGTCTAAGTCCAAGAGGGTTTGGTCCTAGTCCATTTCTAAGTGTCCCTAAACTCTAAAACTCTTACCGCAACTTTCCCATAGACTTTAACGGAGCTCGCGGCTGTGTTCACAGACTGCACACAGCCCCCGTGGGTCCCCTGTGTCACTACCTTGGGTGGTTCCTTGGGGTCCCAGCGATTCTACAGGCTCTAGGCCTTGTGTCTACTCAAGTCGTGGTTCTTATACCACTTTCTTAATATATGGTTTGGTACGCCCCTAGGGCTAATCGTATATTGTGCTAATTTACTGTGCTATTTGACTTGTAACATGTGTACTTTGACCTCTAGCCTCATAAAGAGACTATTGGGTAGTGTTTAGTAATAAATACATATATTTTATATATATACCTGGTGTGGTTCTCCTTTCATTTGGTCATTCATGAGCTTATAACTGGTAAAACAAACAGCTTAACACTCCTTCAAGACTTAGCCTGAAGGCTGCTCTCCATAGCTACCACTAGGATAGCTTTCAATAAAGGTTGTCTTTAAACCTATCATCAATAAAGGTCGTTTGGACTGGTGCAAGGTGCCCACTATAACTAGTGGACAGCATATGCCAGGCCAACTTCTCACAGCCTGCATTGCAGACAGGATTGATTTTGTGTAGAAAGGGACAAAAACAATCCTCCTGCGGCATTTTTCTCTTTTTATGTGTGCTGCAGAATGCCGCACACACAGAAAGAGGAAAAAATGAGGACAAATAAGGATATTTCTTCTCGTTACGCCTCACCTGGTGAGGCATAGTATTTTGACACATTCCTAGGTCTGCCAATAATGGTAAATCTGGGAATGCGCCAAAATTAAAGGGTCGATGCATGGGTACACCCACTCTCCACCCACAGAATGCCTTCCTGGGGTAGAGTAATGCAACGCAGAGATCTGCTCTGCGTTGCGTGCTACTCTAGATTTATCAAACCAAGCAGGGCCACACAAGGTGGCCTTAAGTGGCTTGATAAATATGACTTAGTAGTTGCATCGCCCTTGCGCCTGCTTGCGTGGCCCAAGGGTGACACAAGTCAATGATAAATCTGCCCCTAAATGCATAATGTCAACCTCACCTCTTAAACTTCTTGTACAGCCCCAGTCCATCCGACAGATTCACAGTATTTCATCTTTGTGTCCCCAGAGCTCAGGTGTTTGCTGTTACAAGGAATGTAGAAGACCTGGATACAGCCAAGAGAACTCCATTACTGACACAAGGAGTTGTGCCAAACATTCTTAAGAAACATTTTGAGACAACAGGAAAGTCATCAGCGGAGGCTGCCAGCATGATGGTAATGTGACTTTTTTTTCTTCAAATTGTATAGATTCTGTTTGAAAAGTTAATCAATAGGCTCATTTCAGTAAAGTTAATTTAATTCTGTTTATAGTTCAAAGGTTTCAAACTTAGTGCTCACTTTGAATCAAATACTTAGATGTCAGATCAGGACAAAGCAGAATAATGTGTGACCAGATGTGAAACTTACTCAGAAATGAATATGGCTAAAATGCTAAACTTCACCTAATTCAATGAATGGGTTGGATTTTAAAAGAAATCCAAGTCAAAGAATAGCATGACAATTGGTTGCAAAAGAGATATTGTATTCCTTTTGATTTCATTTTCACAAAATGGGGTCTACTTCTAAAGGAGTTCTAATATTGGCCTGTGCAAAACAGAGAGCAACAGATAAACAGACAAGCACAAAAGACAGACTCAATGACCGCTAGCTATCTAAATGTACAGGAAGACAGACAAACAGAGAGATAAACTAATTAACTATTATTACCTACATAGTCACACAAAGCACAGACCTAGCAAGATAATCACAATACGCACTACATATACAAACACTAAAAACACATTTATGAATAATCATTTTTCTATGTTTAAATCAGGAAGTTTCGTCTGAACTTTTGTCCAAGAGGTATGCCTACTCCGCAGAAGATCGAGATCACCGCTCTGGTGCCAGAAGTACTAATGCATATCAGACTTGTGCGAAGGCTAAAACCTTTGGCTTCCAAGTCTGCCTCGAGTACAAATCACGAAATACTGCCTTCCTCAGAAATTCACCTCTGTATAAATTAATTGGAGAGAATGAAGCCAAGATTATCATAAAGCCAGGTACACCTATTACAACATTCGAACAATTTCTTTTTAGTATTCGGGTACAGACTGTTGAACATAATTGATATCTGAAGATATATTAAAGATTGTATGAAATAATGTAATTACCCTGGTTGGTTGCAGCTCATACAGATACAGCTATCGAGAAACTGATGCTAGAGGTACAGGCAGGACCAAAAGCAGCATCAAAAATAATCACCATGGTAACTGTGGGTGAGAACGAAGGTGAAGAACTTGAAGACTCTGTTGTTCAAATGAAGCTGAAGAAGATTCTGGGAATTGATGAAGAATATACGGTAGCTGGCATAATTCTATAATAGCCCCCTAAAGTAGTTGTTCTTGGACATGATAAATGATGTTAAATGCTTTTTTAAAACAATTAATTTCTCTATAACTCTTTTTAGGAAAGTTTTGCCAATATTGGACAAATATGTTTGCATACTTCTTTATTTTAAATTTGGCTTTATTTACAGTGTGTATATCTGTTACACTACTTATTTAATAAGCACAAGAACACAATTTGAAATGACAGTGCATGGTGCATTGTGCAAAATTACTTTGGTCACACCAAATGACTTTTGACACTATGTAACTGTGCAAGAGAGTGTTGTTAGACTAACAAATACTGATGCTATTTTGCAAAGCAACTAAAACACCTTGTATTCCTATTCTTATTCTGTTTGCAGGTTAGAAAGGGAAGCTTGCTTAAAAAAGACAAGATAAATCAGAGGAAAAACAAACATTCCAAGGAGCATGCTCCAAATGTTGCTGAGGTTGCAAAGGCTGGAAAGAAGAAAGGTTTATCCAGTGCTTAATTTGTAAAATATGAAGTCCAGGTGCTCAAATGTTTGTCGGAGGCCAACACCCACTTTCCCCGGCTCCACCCACTCACGCTATTGGCTCCACCCACATCTTCAACTGGCACTGCTGAAAGCCAGATGTAATACGCTATCTGAATTTCAGCATAGGAGCCTTCTTCAAGTAAAGATTTGATAGGAAGTCCCCCACCCCTCATCTCTCCATAGCCCCTTTCTCATGTATTTCATTTGTTTTATAGCGCTTCTCATACCAGATTATGGTGACGGAGCACTTTACATCAAACACACAAAGACAATGACTAATATATGTGTAAGTCAGTGTATAGAAAATGTTACATAAGACCAAGGGCACTACCCGGTGTAGGCATTTTTAAGAGTGCTTGGGCTGGAGAAGCACAAACTTGGGATTCAAAACGTAGTACAGTGGTTAGGGTTACATTTACTAATAAGAATTTACTTCTGCCCAAACAAACCCTTTTAGCAACATTAAGATAATGAAAGACTGAGAAAAAACATAACTTTGTAACCTGTACCATGTAGTTTGCATGCAGCTCTTTGATGGCAGTTCATAGCTCACTGAGCTAGATTATTATGTAACATATGAACTGTACAGAAACAAAAGGATCTTTTGTGACAAAAGTAGTAACCCACAGAGCTATGCACATAAAATACATTTATGTGATCTGCATGGTGCACATTCTTGCAGCACAGCTGAGTTCTCGGTCAGTGAACACCTTCGGCATGAGGCTCCTGTTTTAAGCCGGGTTTTGTCACCTCTTATTGGCCTTTTTTGGGAGGGATGCGGGGAATACGGAGCTCTTGCAGAAGCCTCGCTGTGAGACCACCTTTCCCAGGGGAAAAAACAAATTGGAAGTCGCTCATAGTCAGAGCTGCTGACAGAACGATGTGCAAGTCCTGGCGTCAGCTCAACTTCCTGTGATTCTGGGCAAATCATGTAATCTCCCTTAAAATAAGATTGTCTCACCTAAAAGAAAGATAAAGTGGATCTTGTGTAATGTTACTGGTGCTCATGTACACTGCCCCAGTGCCAATGGGCTGAGTTCACGCTATATAAAACTACAAAAACAATAACAAAAAATAGCCTGCCAGATTCTAATGAGACTAACTCTCTGGTGTGATTAATGAAACGGACGATCCGGGAATGTGGGCCGTTTTTGGGGAGTGCCCGGGCCTAATTATGTTCCAATCCGACCCTGCTTATGAATCTCACTGAGAGACTGGAGTCTCGGTGGTCCCTCACCACATTCTGCAGAGGGGCCCCATTACTTTGCGTCAGGCCAGTAGTTAAACCGTGGCCTCACTGTGACAGTGACTTCCCCGTGGAGTTTGCACTTAAGAGCTGGCTGCACACGCATTCACCTGGGAATGCGGACCTGGATGCTTTCAGTTTCCTCTCTCCACCTCAGCCCATTTTAGGTGAATTCCAAGGCCAGAAATGTCGCTGCAGTTCTATGTGCCCAAAACAAAGGCTGACATCCATCTGGACCCTGCCAGGCATGACACTCACCACTGCGCCGGGACACTGGTCTCACTGCGAGCCGCCATCATTATTCAACAGCCCCGGCTATCGCTGAAACTAACCACAGTTTGACATTGACCCCGAGGCGAGGCCAGGAGGCCTGAAATATTTCGGCATCGGGCGAGTTTCAGCCTGCCGCCTTTTTACTCAAAAGCACAATCTTTACTCAAAAGCACAGTGTTAACAAAACAGCATGTCCGTGCTTCAAAAGCAAAGTTAAATTATTACTCATGGGTTCATATTTTTAATATAATCTGCAAAACGAATGCTGTTTTGTTTCTGACAAAACTTGTTGTGTTTTTTTATAGCACCGGGGACTGTTTTGTATTAATGTGTGTTAAAATTCTGCAGCACTCCACAGTCTGGCTACGTTTACTGAAGGGGCAAGTGCCTGCCGTACTTTAAACTGGAGTGCCAATGCACAGTAGGGCCAAAACCGAGGATGGGAGTGAGGGTAGTAAGCGATCCTTCAGCGCACAAGGCGTTAATCAGAGGGCAAAGAAACAAAATCATATTTTAGTGGGCTGCTGTTTTTCCTGCCATGGGACAACGTCAGATCTTCCAACACCTTTCTATTTCTGAACAAGTCACTGCTTCCGAGTTGCGAAGAGGAGTCTAACAAGCACGTAACTAACTGTAACAGCCCAAATCTTGTATCCTGTAACAGTAACGTTCATGCAAACCACCACGCTCAAGAAAATCAACTGTTGGTTACTTACTGGTTACCAGCTGCTGCACGACACGCAGCTTCAAATAAAAGTGCTGAACTGCCTGTGCGTCATGCGTGTGTCCTGATCATAATTCGAGCGGCGGCGACAATTTAAAAAGCTCCGGCACAAATTAAGCACTGGGTTTATCAGGTTCATCTAGTTCCTCTTCTATCTCCTCCTCCTCCTCATCCTCCTCCTCCTCCTCCTCCTCATCATCATCATCCTCATCCTTATCATCTAGCAGCTCCTCAAGAAGCAGCCAGCAAAAAGACAGCAGAAATGCTGGAAAGAACAAAGGTCAAAGCAGCAGCAGCAGCAGTGCCCAGTGCTTAATTTGTGCCGGAGCTTTCCGGTGCTTAGCACCGACACTTATTTATCAGCCCCGGGTCTTGACCTGCGTGTGACTGCATAACGTGTGTCACACAATAATATGTGTTCACATTCTCACTTTGTCTCCGAGTCTCCGTGAAGAGCTGTGCCAGTAATAAATCCATTCCCTTCAGTCAGTGCTGCCGTTAGGCAGGCCACTGATTGGGCTGGATTTGGTCATGTGGGGCTGGGGCACCTGAGGCAGCGTGCGTAAACTTTTAAATTGTCGCCGCCGCTCGAGTTATGATCAGGACACACGCATGACGCTACAGGCAGTTCAGCACTTTTATTTGAAGCTGCGTGTCGTGCAGCAGCTGGTAACCAGTAAGTAACCAACAGTTGATTTTCTTGAGCGTGGTGGTTTGCATGAACGTTACTGTTACAGGATACAAGATTAGGGCTGATACAGTTAGTTACGTGCTTGTTAGACTCCTCTTCGCAACTCGGAAGCAGTGACTTGTTCAGAAATAGAAAGGTGTTGGAAGATCTGACGTTGTCCCATGGCAGGAAAAACAGCAGCCCACTAAAATATGATTTTGTTTCTTTGCCCTCTGATTAACGCCTTGTGCGCTGAAGGATCGCTTACTACCCTCACTCCCATCCTCGGTTTTGGCCCTACTGTGCATTGGCACTCCAGTTTAAAGTACGGCAGGCACTTGCCCCTTCAGTAAACGTAGCCAGACTGTGGAGTGCTGCAGAATTTTAACACACATTAATACAAAACAGTCCCCGGTGCTATAAAAAAAAAACACAACAAGTTTTGTCAGAAACAAAACAGCATTCGTTTTGCAGATTATATTAAAAATATGAACCCATGAGTAATAATTTAACTTTGCTTTTGAAGCACGGACATGCTGTTTTGTTAACACTGTGCTTTTGAGTAAAGATTGTGCTTTTGAGTAAAAAGGCGGCAGGCTGAAACTCGCCCGATGCCGAAATATTTCAGGCCTCCTGGCCTCGCCTCGGGGTCAATGTCAAACTGTGGTTAGTTTCAGCGATAGCCGGGGCTGTTGAATAATGATGGCGGCTCGCAGTGAGACCAGTGTCCCGGCGCAGTGGTGAGTGTCATGCCTGGCAGGGTCCAGATGGATGTCAGCCTTTGTTTTGGGCACATAGAACTGCAGCGACATTTCTGGCCTTGGAATTCACCTAAAATGGGCTGAGGTGGAGAGAGGAAACTGAAAGCATCCAGGTCCGCATTCCCAGGTGAATGCGTGTGCAGCCAGCTCTTAAGTGCAAACTCCACGGGGAAGTCACTGTCACAGTGAGGCCACGGTTTAACTACTGGCCTGACGCAAAGTAATGGGGCCCCTCTGCAGAATGTGGTGAGGGACCACCGAGACTCCAGTCTCTCAGTGAGATTCATAAGCAGGGTCGGATTGGAACATAATTAGGCCCGGGCACTCCCCAAAAACGGCCCACATTCCCGGATCGTCCGTTTCATTAATCACACCAGAGAGTTAGTCTCATTAGAATCTGGCAGGCTATTTTTTGTTATTGTTTCTGTAGTTTTATATAGCGTGAACTCAGCCCATTGGCACTGGGGCAGTGTACATGAGCACCAGTAACATTACACAAGATCCACTTTATTTTTCTTTTAGGTGAGACAATCTTATTTTAAGGAGATTACATGATTTGCCCAGAATCACAGGAAGTTGAGCTGACGCCAGGACTTGCACATCGTTCTGTCAGCAGCTCTGACTATGAGCGACTTCCAATTTGTTTTTCCCCTGGGAAAGGTGGTCTCACAGCGAGGCTTCTGCAAGAGCTCCGTATTCCCCCATCCCTCCCAAAAAAGGCCCATAAGAGGTGACAAAACCCGGCTTAAAACAGGAGCCTCATGCCGAAGGTGTTCACTGACTGAGAACTCAGCTGTGCTGCAAGAATGTGCACCATGCAGATCACATAAATGTATTTTATGTGCATAGCTCTGTGGGTTACTACTTTTGTCACAAAAGATCCTTTTGTTTCTGTACAGTTCATATGTTACAATAATAATCTAGCTCAGTGAGCTATGAACTGCCATCAAAGAGCTGCATGCAAACTACATAGTACAGGTTACAAAGTTATGTTTTTTCTCAGTCTTTCATTATCTTAATGTTGCTAAAAAGGGTTTGTTTGGGCAGAAGTAAATTCTTATTAGTAAATGTAACCCTACCCACTGTACTACGTTTTGAATCCCAAGTTTGTGCTTCTCCAGCCCAAGCACTCTTAAAAATGCCTACACCGGGTAGTGCCCTTGGTCTTATGTAACATTTTCTATACACTGACTTACACATATATTAGTCATTGTCTTTGTGTGTTTGATGTAAAGTGCTCCGTCACCATAATCTGGTATGAGAAGCGCTATAAAACAAATGAAATACATGAGAAAGGGGCTATGGAGAGATGAGGGTGGGGGACTTCCTATCAAAACTTTACTTGAAGAAGGCTCCTATGCTGAAATTCAGATCGCGTATTACATCTGGCTTTCAGCAGTGCCAGTTGAAGATGTGGGTGGAGCCAATAGAGTGAGTGGGTGGAGCCGGGGAAAGTGGGTGTTGGCCTCCGACAAACATTTGAGCACCTGGACTTCATATTTTACAAATTAAGCACTGGCAGTGCCAGTAAGAGCAGAAACAAAAAGAGACAAAACAGCAGTAACAGCAGCAGTAGCAGTAGCAGCAGCAGCAGCAGCAGCAGCAGCAGCAGCAGCAGTAGCAGCAGCAGCAACAGAAGAAAAAGTCTCAGGCGCCATCAAACTTCTCACCATGGAAGCCAACAACAGCATCAACATAATCGCAGGAATCAATGGAGCATTAGCAGTGCTAGCAGCAGCAGCAGTAGCAACGAGTCCCACACGAAACGGGTAATGTACTGATTTCATTGTGATATAAATGATATAATTTTGACAAAGTATATTAAAGTAGTAATTTTCCAAGACTAGTCTACTTATCTACACCTGAGCTGACTGCATGTGCAGTCCCTGTGGGGTTAACCTGGAATAAACACCCAACTCATGTCGTCCTGCAGGAGTATAGTCAGAGAAAATCTAGTTCACCTAACAAGTTAGAGCAGAGCACAAAGACTACGCTGTATCATCATTCTTCATACAGTTGATTCATTTTGATTCCTAGGCATGCAACACTTGTTAATTAGAGTCCCTAGCTCTCAGGTCAGCCCACTATGTTCCAAACAAACCCACAAATCGTATTGAATTCCTTGGGCAGCTTCTTTTGTCATACATTGCGTTCTCAGCCATTGGCCATCAGTTCATGCTACTGCTCCAGTCATGGATGTGGGGTGACTACACTATTTTTGTACACTTGCTTTATTTACTACAATAACACTTTTCTGATCAAATTTTTTTTTATACCTAGCGACATCATTCATATCCCGTATGCCCTAAAGAATAGTAGGTGCTTTCAGTTCCAGAGGAAGTCAGAATGTTGCTTTCAGTTCCACACACACCTTTCTCCAATATATCTCTCTGATTGTCCAGCTCAAAAGCATGGGTATGAAGGTGCCTCTTGACCAGAATCCTCTCAAGTGATGAGCAGTGGTAGACCTGCAATGCTTTCTTTTTACCTGAAGCCTCATGTAGTATACTCAGTGGAGAATCTTCAATTCAATTATTCGAAAACCTGACCACAGTAATACTTTGCTTGGGTACATCAATGGCTCCTCCCAAGAGCTCTCATTAGTGTTGCCTGTGTCTTGTTCGCTCCTCTTCTTCATGTTCCTTAAATACGTCTGTGTGTTCATCTTCAGGGGGACATATGTGCGTGATTTTACCTCCATTCCAACCTGCTTTCAAACAGTCTGTATGTGCTTCAGCAGTGATTCCAGCTGATAACATTACTGATAATGTATGCTGACTTGAGGAAGGTTTTTAATCATGTTATAGTAATGTCAGCTACAAACCACATTTTGTACAGCTATACCGTAGCAGCACTACGCAACAACAAAAATCACTGTATTGTGTGAACATGTCTGCAAGAAATCATTATTTTTGAAGACAGGGACCCTCAGTTAGAGTATAGGTTAAATAGCCCAATACCAAATAGTGTTAGCCGTCGCAAAAGGTGTGTAAATACAGTGCCGAATTACATCAGCCTGGCCAAGTTAAAATATGCAGCAGAACAGGTATAGATATCCCTTATTTTTTATCACACATTTCAGCAATTCCTTTTCATCCATCCTGCCATTCTTAACCAATGCACCCTCTGAAATAAACTTTGATGGCAAAAAAGTTCCTTGAGAACTCATTACTCATGATATATTTTGCAAGCCAAATGGAATTTGTTCTGGATAATTGGATGTAACAATATATATGAAATCAGGAGAAAGAATCCCACTTTATGCCTTTGAGATGAAATAGAAACTCATTCAACAGAGGCTGTCAAGTTGAAATGAATGAATACAACCTGTCACTCATTCGACTTGATCCCTCCTTCACCTCTAATACAGAAAGTCATGGTATCCTATATGAAGAATGAAAGAACGGATGTGCACTATTTGGGATTAAGCTAGCAGTAAAGTTGAGTTTTTGAACATTAATTAAATGTATTTAATTTCATGTGAAATAGGCTTGGAAATGTGGAATATTAGTGGAGTCTCAAGTGATGATCATGTAAATTTTAATGTGATTTATAAAGTGTGAATCTAACTACAATGGAATGAAGAGCTGTGCAGGAGACAAGTTACAATATATATAGGTGAGAAGAAATAGAACTTTTTGGAATAAGGTGAAGATGGTGATGGGGGCAAAGTGAATAGGATTATGAAGCTAATTGTAGAATGAACACTAAGCACGAGAGATGGGGGACTGATGGAGTGGGTGCACCTTAAATTGAATGGCAGTGGGGGTAGTGAAGTGATGGATCGCGTCTTGAAGAGATGATTCTTCAGCTCCTTCCAGAACTGGAGCAGTGACCTGCTGGATTTGATTTGGGATGTTGTTTCAACCTTTGGACGCAGAGTAGATGTAGGTATTGCATCTCTTCTCTTTCTTCCTGCAATTGCTCATTTGCAGCTTGGAGGCTTTTCTCCTGCATGTTGTTTATGTTTCGCTAGAGGCTCTGTTCTTGGTTGCAGATGTATGGAAGGATGTTGGCATTGATAGTCTTGTAAATGGTGCAGCTGGTGCTGAACATGATGCATCAGGCGTGATAATGTCTTGTTTGAGCTACATTAATTGCATGTTTAGAGAAAGGACCAGAGCTTCATTGTCCCCACCAAACATGCCCGTTCTCATTTTTTCTCCTGCAGACGAACCCTGACATTTATGACCTATGTTTCACCCCAGCATACAGAAGCTCTGTAAGTTGTATTTAACATCATTTGGAGTTAATATTTGTGATATATAATACTTGTTTGATTTTCTCAAATTATGTGTAATGAACAATTATATTTCTGCAATGTTAGCACCATGTTTCATACGTCATCAAAAAACTGAATGTGGTGTTTTCCAGTTTTCATGTGGGAAACTATGCCATTTCTCTAAATTGAGCACTACGGGCCAGATGTTCGTAGGTTTTTTGATGTTGCAAACGGGCCGATTCGCAGAACGAATCAGGCTGTTAGTGACCGCAAAAAATCCATTATAAATGTACCAAACCCTATTTTGCGATTTGGTAACCTATTAATGAATCTCAAAATGGGTTAGCGATTTGGTATAAGGAAGGGGCATGTTAAAGGCATCCCTTCCTAATAACGACACTCAGTGGTGTGTGTGAATGTTTTGCGATGGAAATGCTGTCGCAAAACATTTGGGACTCCTTCCCCTTTGTGAATGTATGCGAAAACGTTTTTTAAGACCAGGCAGTGGTCCCAAGGTCCAATGCCTACTCTTAAAAAATTAAAAGAAAACTTTTCATTTTTGTTTTTGAAATGCATCCCATTTTTCTTAAAGGAACACGGACTGCATTTAAAAATAAATGTTGCTTTATTAAGCAAACACAGACATGGTGACCTGCTGGCCCCACCAGGCCACCACCCCAGTGTTTTTTTAGCGATTCCCTATGGGTCATACATTGCGACCTACCTCATGAATATTAATGAGGTAAGTCAATTTGTGATCCACTGGGAACCGTAAACGTGTGTAACACACTGTTGTACATAGCTGTTTGCAATTTCCTAATAGCGAATCGCAAAAATTCGCTATTAGGTAATCACAAATGAAAGTCAATGTACATTTTGCAACAGTCACTAAATCAGGACACACTCATTATTGCATAAATATATTATAATATAAAGTACCTTTTACAGTTCACACTGTTTGGCTATAGTTTGGGAGTTCAGCATTAACTTTGTAGATAGAAATGAAAGTAAGTTTAAATCTCGAAGGCACTTGTTGTTCCATTACTTTGCTTAGCTAGGTTCAAACAATAGCAATATTCATGCTTTACCTGCTGCTTATATGTGGAAGGAAGACCTTCGAACACATCCAGTTCTGCCATACCTCAATCCAAGCCATTCTTTAGCATGAGGACAGAAAGATGAGTAAAATAGTGTGAGGGTTTAGTTAGTCCTAAGATTTCTAAGTAGCAGTCAAGCCTGAAAATATATTTTAAAGTTGTTTTTTGAAGGTTATTTCCATAACTATTATTGATGTAAACTGCATTTAAACTGTGCATTTTCATAAACTATTTTGTAATAATCCAGAATCCTAAGAAGAGAGCCTCAGGACACAGAGCCTCTTCCCAGTCCAGCTCCAGCTCTTCAAGCAGCAGCAGCAGCAGCAGCGCCTCCAATGGCAGAAGATCTCAGAGGGTAGGTGCCATGTTAAAATAGATCTGTAACTACATTATCTCCCCATGTCAGACATCTTGGGAGGGCTCCTATTCAGATTCTGCAAATTAACAAATTAGGTTAGGCCAACACCGAAGAAGTGGAGATGGAACGCTGGCCACATTGGGGGAGGGGTGGATCACGGAATCAGGACTCTGGGTGACATCCAAACTATTACAAAAACTCTGTATTTCTGGGGTGCCCCCATTTCTAGAAGCAAAGCAGGGTTTATAATTAAAAATACCTACAACTCTAAAACAACTAGTCCTAAACCGGAGTCCTAAAGTTAGGACTACTAACTTCTGTGAATAGCGAAATGAGTAAGTTCATTCTGTGAATACCAAAATGAGTAAGTGTATTCTGTGAATACCTAAAAAGTACTAACTTTATGTTTACGTTTACGTTTTTGACGTAAGTTAGTTCTGTGAATCAGGCCCTATATATTTATCTCCTATACAGCGCTTCAGCGCTCTGGCTGTATAGCTCATGCCATAGAAAACCATCTAAAAAATAGGCATTAGCGTTGTGTACAGAAAATAAAAAGATACCTTATATTTTTCTCAATAACGAACCAGTGAAGTCGTTTGTGCTGTCCTGATGTTGCATTATTAGTGTCCTGTACACAGTTCACAGGATGTAGGAGTCTTCTGTGGGTCATAGAAACACTGGATTTGCCGTCTGCTTGTAATCCAGACCATGGATTACTGTTTTGTTGGTATTTCAGACAATATGCTAATGTCCTGTATGTAATCTGTGTTCTAGGTGCTGTTTTACTATTTTAATCTTAATTTAGATAATCCATCAGTGTTCTGTACATACTCCAGATTATGCACTTGTGCTCTGTAAGTAATTCTTAGACAAACGAAAAATCATGAGTGGAATGCTTGATTAATTTCAACCATTGGTAATTACTCTAGCGGCATTCCTGACCATAGTTTTGCCAGCTATGTCAGTCTAGATACAGAGCAGCCATTTGCAAATCACACTTCACTAGATACAGGCCCGTCTGCGCTACAAGGCCAGGTCCCTTGCAGAGGAGGAGGCAAGCACCCCGGGACAGGTTAATGGCTATGTGTGACTCATTCAGTGAGGTGCAGCCAGAGTCCAATAACAGTGATCTGGGAACTTACACCTGGGCTTACCCATTGCACATAGGACATCTCAGTTAGGTTGGTCTTTGTCTATTGTAAAACATTTAGGGCCATATTATCAAGAACGGGCGATAACATTATCGCCGCTTTAGCGGCAGGAAACTGCCGCTAAAGCGGTGATAAGGGGCTTGATAATATGCCCTATAGAATTCCAATAGAAGCCCAGGTTTGATGTCCTTCACACCAGAACCTGGGCTTCTATTGGAATTCTATAAGGCATATTATCAAGCCCCTTATCGCCGCTTTAGCGGCAGTTTCCTGCCGCTTAAGCGGCGATAATGTTATCGCCGTTCTTGATAATATGGCCCATAGAAGGAAAACATTTGTCTAATACTAGGCCCATTACAAGTAATACATTGAAGCATTGCACTTATCCCTTTCTAGTCTTCCTGTAAGCCATCTTGCCAATGCATTACTGAGGTCGACAATAAACTCATGGAGGAGTCTTGCTGCACCGACATAGAAGATGTCTTCATGTTCTATATAAAGAATTTGAGAAAGCAATAATCTTCTCTACAGCTCAGGAGAAGAAGTCTTTATGCTATCTAAAATAAACTAGAGAACGGTTGTTTGTTTCAATGAGAAACAGGCTAGGATGTATTTTATAGCAGAAAAGGTGATGCTGTTCTCTTTAATAAATTAGGTAGGACGAGATGAAACATCAGTGCCTTCTACAACAAATGACCGTTTAATAATTATTGACTGACAACATTTGCTTCACCCTTCATACTTCATGACGGTCTCTAGGCCGAGAAACCTTGTAATAATTAGTGGTGGAGGCTTAGAAGACAGGGCTTTCCACAGAAGGTGGCAAAGTATGTAAAGACTGTGCAATTGCTGTTTGGAAAGCAGCCAATATGTTTCCTATAATGGATTGTGGCAGTCCTTAGCTGTCTGAGAGAAGAATGCATGGATGCTCAGTATTCTGCTGTACATCATAAGTTCATTCAGTTGCATGTGCATTGCAAAGTGTACACAAGTTGACAAAGCACATAGCAAGTCCCAACTATGGAAATCAAAAATGTTTGCATATTGCTTTTCCTCTGAGCAGATTGTCCCATGTTTAACAGAACAAAGGTGTTGTCTGAACAAAGATCCATTTTAGAAAGTGTCTGTGCATCCCGCCTGACAATAGAGCTGGTGCAGAGTTTTCAGGTCCTCATTTTAATAGCAGTTTTCCACTTTTGTCACATGCTTCTAGCCTGCATTTATGGGAGACAACAAGCCCCCAGTGCTGGCTGTTACTGCTCAAGCGGTGAGAAATGACAACAAGAAACAAGGATACCAGGTGATCGTATATGCCGACTACCACACCTCCAAGCCCCAGATCCAGGCCTATGCAGTGGAAATCGCTGGCTCCAGTAGATGGCGCGCTTGTGCAAATGCAGTCGTTGTCAACTCTCATGAAGCACAGGTGAGGCCAGGGGAGCAGACGACACAGGGAAAGTAACATCTCCTCTATATTTAATACATCGGATTTAATATATGACATTTGTTACATTATGATTAGGCCTATCTGAAATGGGGTCAGAATTGCCAGGACTACAAAATTGCTGCAAAGGCTCAAACTGGTCATTTTGGCAGCCAACCGGGCTTGAGGCTGAAGGTGGAGTGGCCAAGAATCTCATCAAAACTGAAATCGGCTGGAAAATGGTAACATTTCTACATTATGTAGCATTTTACTAATTGTATATATTCTTAAAAAGCAAGAAATGCTATATTCTGATGTAGACACTGACAGGTGATTTCCCTTGTGACTTGCACATTATCACTATAAAGGTCTCAATTCAACTTGTAGTTTAAATAGTGTTAGGCAAGAGGGTAGGTCTTAAGAATACAGAAAATAAAACTGGAAATTCAAAATGTTATCTGTTGCAGTATTGCAAAATAGACATCTTCTCAAACCAACAAATTGTACATGAAATTCAGCCCCAAAGTTCAAAATGTACCCAAAATACGACACAAATAAACCAGATGCCTAGCCATTTGGTCCGTGACGTTAGTCCCCACTAACTGTACTAGCGCTGCAGCTTTACCTGGAGTTCATCTTCGAATTTATTTAGACTTTTTTCTCTGAAATATTTTATCAATGACCTAACATGAATAAATCGAGGTGAACCATCAGGAGAACAAGTCTTTTTACAGTCCTTTGTCAAAGAAATCTAGTTTCCACTTTTAATTTAACTTGGTGCATGTACCTCATTCCGCTGCCCAGCCAATACGTTTGTATCCCAATATTCAACAGCTTTGTAACATAAAAACACATTCATTCAATTCCTCAACATGCATTTATAGCCCTAAATTAAAATCCTTAACTTCTAATCAATGCAACAACTTAGCGTATTTTAATTTAGTCGCATAACATACTTAACCATAAAAAATATTTTCACCCGTGAAATAATTATGTGTTTGTCTTGTGCGATGCGTGGATTAAACAAATAACACTTCTTGTCTTCAATATCAGACTTGCAGGCAGGATTGTGTACTTCCTCTAATGGGAGAGAGGCACAAAGAAATCAAACAGTTATAAACACTCCATAAACCAATAGATGCACCTCTACGCAATACTTTAAGTTCATATGCCCCACAGAAATACGAGGACCTGCACGTTTTCCAATGATAGAACCTCAGATGGTTCTTCTGCGGGAAACCCTTGGTAGTCCTTCGATCATGGGACCATAGGGCCATAGTGGCCAGTCACCCCAAGCTATTAAGGGAGGTGCGACTGTCACTCCTATGGAAAATCGCAGAGTGGCCCACACACTCGGTGAAAGATTGCACTACATGTCACAGGCATTGTTATTTTGTTGTTTAGGACCAAAACCAAATTTCCACTTTGGAAGTTTGTTCTTGTAGAATAAAATATCAAACATACATATCAAACATGGTGATCGCCCACCTACCGGCACTTTTGCACCACCGGAACATCACTTTTTTGATGTTCCAGTGGCGCAATGTGTCACTGGCATATTTATAAGGCCACATAAAGCCACGTTACGTGCCTTTTCATGGTCTTATAAATATGTGCCCTTTTCACGTAGAAAACTGCATGAAAGGGGCGTTCCCTGGGTGTTACTGGGGGCGTCCCCAGCAACATCTATGACTTTTTGACAGTGTACCAGATTTACGAGAAATCGTAAGTCTGAGGCAGCGTCAAAAACTTACGCCTCCCCAGGGGAGGCATAAGGGAGGCACAACGAGGAGAAATATCTTTATTTCTCCTCGTTTTTCCTCTTTCTATGTGTGCTGCATTCACATAGAAAGAGGAAAAGCCTCTTGTGATTGTTTTTGTGCAGGAAGGTTTCCCTTCATGGACAAAAATAATCATCCCCGGAACACAGGCACCTTTGCACCATGGTGCAAAGGTGCGTGCGTTGGCACACGGCAGCCCATTGGGCGCCGGCACAAGGGAAAAGGACAGGAATGCGCCATATCTAATAGATACTGCGCATTCCTACCCTTTTCTTTTGCTGTAGGGCAGTGCAGCACCAAGGCCTGCTGCGCTGCCCTATGGCAAAAAAACCAGACATGAGGCCCCCAGTGCCTTCATTGAAAGCACAGAATCATTGCCTGGCAGGTAGTGATTGCTGCATCTGCTGGGGTGTCCTATGCTAGGAGTGTGTTCTGCCAGAGCCTCTGCTGACCTGGTGGGCTGACAGGCCACACTCTACACTGTAAAGGAATCCCCTGGAATGATCTAACTCACCAGTGATGGCACTGGAGACGTGTGCAATGCTGAAGGGCTGATGAAGTGATTGCCAATGGCTATAATAGAACAGAACATACACTTGAATGATTGAAGGTGAAGGAATGGCTCCAAGTTGAAATATACAGACTGCAAAATCTCAACCGATCATAAATGACTCCCTACAAATAGATCAACTATTTTTGCATTCCTAAACCAAGCCAAACTCATCCATTGAGAAGCATGATTAGCTATTTAAAATGCTTCTACTACGCATAGCATTATATTAATGGAAACATTACCACCCAATGTTATGTTTCATCTAAATGAGTAAATCAGCATAAAAAATGAATGTGTTATCATTTATCCAGGGCTGCAGTTTGTCCCAGGAGCTGCACTTATGTCTGGGTTCTCTGAAAAGATGCAGAAAAATCCCTCAAAGAAAGCAACAGTGGTCCTCTCACTAAGCTCTCCAAGAACCATTGATGCAGGTATGGAGGTTCCAAGGGTAAATATTACAGCTACTGACAGTAACACATTTCTATCTATGTAAAGGGTGGATCCATCGGTATGTAATGCCTTTTTATGATTCCTCTGCAGCTCACACTTTATTACAGATCCATTCAGCTTCCAGTTGCGATCCCTGCTGCTCACCCTACACAGGTCTCAGCCCTTCAGTCCCCCAGCTGGAATATTTTTACTGAAGCCCCTGAGTACCTGCTGGACAACCTCAGAGGTAAACACCTGGGAGTACTTATCTCTTCATATTCTTTTGCTCTCGAATGTCAATGTTCTTTTAAGGCCACAATTGCTGTTTGTCTGGATTTTGAATAATATCAGAACATGCCACACATTTATGTAAAACATCGTAAAATATAAAATGGCAACATTTAGAATATATACATTTCGTCCTAATTGCAATAAATACCTCGTGGAATATTATTAAATCTCTGAGCACAAGCCCCAATGAAAATTGGTGCTACATCATACTTATTTAAAGTAATTATTTAAACATACAGGTTTCTAAACTTTTAAACGCTCAAATATCAGGCACTCCAAAATATACACTCATACCACGGTCTATGCATGAGCTTTGAAATTTGCAATACATACAGGATTTTAACGAGGCTTGCTCTAATCCATGCAACCATGACTTTACACTGGCAAAATAATTGTGCAGCATGAAGAAGAAAATGTGCACTCATTTAACTGAAGTGAGCATAAAAAAATCAGGTGTTGATGATAGGGGCAATTGTTTAAACATGGGTGCCAGTTAGTAGTAGCAACAGCTACCCTTCGCTTTCCCTTTGGTAACCTTGATCTCAGGCATCATGAGGTCAGAGGCAGGAATATCACAAAGGCTAATTTCTGTCATTTCCACTCCTAGCAGTTCCTCATCAGCAACTAGGATGCTGTTGATGAGCTAAGTCTGCGAAAAGGGCAAAAGCAGCAACATCAACCTTTAAAATAGTGTCCTGTCACTTCTGGTACCCAGTGCATTGTTGTTAATCAATGTCCTGTTTTTAGAGTTTCTGTTTTTCTTACTGTAAGGAGAACAAAAATAATTATTTGAGTTTTTGTTTAATATTTCTTAGGTCGCTGCACAGTTTCCAAAGACACAATCACCACCTTCAATGATGTCGCTTTTAACTACTCGATGCCCAGAAGCTGCTACCATGTCCTGGTCCAAGACTGCAGTCCTGATCTGAATTTCCTGGTGATGGTGAAGAAAGTGGAAGAGTCTTCTGAACAAAAGGCCATCAATGTCAAACTTGGCAGCTAGTGAGTATTTTCATTCTTACAAGCTGAATGTTCAAAAGTGTGTATATATGGTCGTACCTTTAGATGTTTGTCTCTAAAAATCAGTAGAAATGTGTTCCTTGTGTGTTTTATTCTGTGACATGATCGTCTAATGATATTTATGATTAAATGGATTACAGAGGTGGTTGACTCAATGACTGCATTAAGTAGTATGCTATAAGAAATTTTACATAGATTATTGTGTTTGAGCTATTCAAACATCAGTATCTTCTTTACACAATCTGATGGCCTTTGTGGACTAAGATGATGCTTTTAAACTAGCACTGAAATGAATGTGTTTACTTCATTAAAATGGAAGATCTCCTTTGGCACCACATGGTGCATATCGTCATCAATCTCATAAGCAAGATAGCTAGTGCAAGTGAAGTCACATAGGTGTCAGTCTGAGGAAATATGCAGATTAGGTTCTGCTTAAAGACTGAGGGAAACAGGTTTCAAAAGTCTTGAAGGACATAAAGAAAAACTGTGACCTCCGGTTCTGCTTTTAAACGGTTTAGGAACACTGGGCCTTTTATCTGAGGAGGAGCGTCGCTTGCAGTCACGGTAATATCTTGCCACTCGTTGAGCTATAAACGTACGAGAATAGCTATAAAATGATACAAAAAGTGATGCAGATCATCTTACTGTGGATCCTTAAGAAGCCAGTTGATCCCTATGGTACCCTGCGCTAACCTTACTGTTTGATATTGCCTAGTAAGAAAAAACTGGAACCAATTAAGCTCACTCCCCTCCAAGCCTTCTCTGATGATATGGTTGAGTAGGATAATATGATCAAACATAACAAGATGATGGACGGAGTGCTGAAACTTTTCAACCGCTCATCCCCAGTCACAGATCTGTGTTTAATCCATCATTCTTTTGCTCACTATGCCACCCCAGTTTGGACCCAGCCATGTGCAAATCAGTCTTGACCCTGTTCCTCATGGGAACAGTCCAGGCCGAGCTGCCAGGCCAGGTCCTCCCTGGACTAGAAAAAAGCATCCTGGGACCGGTTTCGGGGTATTACCCCTCATCAGCCAAGCTTGAATCCAGTGGCACAGCGAGCAAGGGACCCACGTGTGGGCATATCCTTGGCTACATAGGGCAAACATAGCAAGCATATCAAGATGTTGGACGGAGTGCTGAAACTTTTCAACCACTCACCCCAGTCACAGATCTGTGTTTAATCCATTGTTCTTTTGCTCACTATGCCACCCCAGTTTGGACCCAGCCATATGCAAATCAGTCTTGACCCTGTTCCTCATGAGAACAGCCCAGCCGGAACTGCCAGGCCAGGTCCTCCCTGGACTAGAAAGAAGCATCCTGGGACCGGTTTCGGGGTATTACCCCTCATCAACCAAGCTTGAATCCAGTGGCACAGCCATACCAAATGCTGCAGATACGTCCAGGAAGATTGAGGCATTGACATTTCTCCGATCCAAGTCTATTTGTAGGTCATCTAAAATAGATAACAGAACAGATTCAGTATATTATGTGGTAGGTAAAAGCCAGCTTGTCAATCATCTAAGAAATGTGTCTCCTGTAAATGAGTACGTAGAATGCTTCCCACACATTTTTAATGGTTTTGGCAATAATTGGTAAAAGTGAAATCGGATGATACTCTTTATGTCTGATGAGTCACTGACTGTCTTTTTTTAACTTTGCAACAGCAATTACTTCTTTAAGGGTGCTAGGAACTAATCCATGTTCAAGTGGAGAATTTAATTAAACAAGCAAAGGATCAGGTTTAGTGCTGGGAAATTGATGGACAAGGTTCCAATGGTGTGCCTGAGTTTACTGTGGCAATCATAGAGAGTATGTCTTCCCTAGTCATCTGGACTAAAGAAGATACGTTCTCAGAACTGAATTATAGGTTGGGGAGGCAGGGAAAAAAACTTTGTAAATATCTAGGCTAAAGTTGGCAATGTTTTCCACAAAAATGAGGTGAGTTGCTTGCAAAAGGCTTGTGCTGGAATCATGCAAGAGGTTATTTTAGAAGTGTCAGAGAGCTCCTCAGAATCAAAAGGCTTCTTTCTGCTTATTATTAAATTAGTTTGTCTGACCAAAAAAAGATTGTTTTTACACGCAGCTAGGCCTTTTCTAAACTCTTCTTTAGCATGATCATTGAATGATCTCCATTTACATTGTAGCCAGTGGGGTTTGACTTTGGCCTGTGCTAAATCATGGGAGGACTATGGAGCAGAAACTCATTTAGAAGTTAAAGGGGCATGGTTATCAAATGCCTTCATTAACCACTTTGAGAAAAGCAGACATTGATACTCTACTGAATCCTGTTTTTAAAACTAGTCTCATTAAAGGACTTGGCAATAGCAGTTAAAATTGCTCTATTCACTGCAAGGGATCCTAATAGTATAGGAAGTCTGATTTTCCTCTTGCAACAATAATCAGATTTAATCAAAATGATGTCCATACGGGAAGAGTGCAGGACAGAAGGTTTACCTAATGACAATTTAAAGATTAGACATGTTCTAAAGGATGTCCTTTCACACGTGTGGGTACATCCATTGATTGCATTAGATGATTTGTGTACATTCATTCAAAAAAGCCCTTTGGCTCTCATCTGAGCTTTCTGTAACCTGAGTGTTCTGTATTTGGTTATTACGGCAGTGGTGATGCAACACCAGACAAAATGTGATCAGCTTGTCTCTACTGTGAACATTTTCAGATTTTGTATTGTTATGTCCATTTGCCATATAAAACACAAGTTTTATAGATCACTAAAGCTACTTTGTACAACTTTCATATCCAGTAACATTTGTTTTGTGGAAGATAGTGTGAATGGGCTTGGTTAAGTGGGCAGCAAGGGTCTATATTACTTTTTACTTGCAGGATGTTTTATGTCGGTCTATTTCCAACAACTTGTTTTCAGGCGTAGACTTCAAGAGAAGTTATCCACTTCGCTAATTGTTTGCCCCAGTTAGCGATGAATGGCTATTTGCCAGTAATGTTGCCAGTTAGCTATGAACTGATTGGCATGCCTCCTGGAGTTCACAATCGTGTAAGAGAAGCATCCCTATTCTGTATTTGGCCATTTAAACACTGATTATATGACAACATATTTATTAACTGAGGTATCTAGCATATGTATCAAGCAGCATTGATTTCTGCAGTAATTAAAAGCATAGTATAACACTGACACTTGCTAACTAACCAGTCCTATCCCAAAATGCAACTGATGTCAAATTAAGAGCAATGAGATAACAATACAAATACAGGCTATAAGATGGAAGGTGGCCCATCATGCAGACTCAGTCTGCTGCCTACCCCTAGCCAGAGAACAGGCATGTGGTATGGGTGGTGGGTAAAGCCCACTTTCTTGGTGGAAAATTAGACTCTCTGAAGTCCAATTAGATGGTGCAATGTTCTTTCTTGGGAAATTTCTTGATTTGCCTGAAGTATATGTCAGGGAAATCCTCGAATGCCACCACTTTACCACGTTAGTGTTTTTGCAGTGACCACATTTATGATTTTACAGAGAGGGCCTTCATTAATTGCAAAGTGCAAGCCTATCAAACAAACAGAGCAAAGTGTTATAAGCGCTGGCCCACACACTTACCATAACAAAGCATGTGATTTTGCTTTGGTAGTAAAAGATATTAAAACCATACATATAATCTGTTCTTTTTCAGCGATATTGACATGTATCCATCTGCTGACTCTCTGAAGCTGATGATAAATGGCATTGAAGTGAACAGGCTGCCATATGAATCACATTCTGGTAGGTGAGAGAGTTTTATTGGATGTATCAATAATCAAACAATCAATTCCATCACAACTGAAATGAGGACCCTTTAAGGGTCAGTGGCAAGGATTTACCCAGTTAAGCTGATAAGTTGGTATGACTCACTTGCTTCTATTATGAGATGAAGGTAGCAGTTGATGCCGAGGTATACTCAATATCAGCATCAGGGAATAATGTTCAGTTAAGATTATTTAAGAGTCCTGTAATTTTCCATAGTCCTTCTATGTGTAAATGAATTCAGACTCTTTTCTGGCCTCTTCTCTTACTCTCTCCTACTCTCCCTATCCTTTCTTTTGACTCCGCTCTCTTCCCTTGCTGGTCACCAAATCTCTCTATGGCCTCAAATTGTATAAAGTGGTAAAAAGAAAGCACTCTAGTTCTGTAAAACACGTAAAAAGTGTAAGATTTGTGGTGCAGATTAGATTGGTTGTTGGTCCTACAATGAGTAAATCATGTCCATTCCTGTCTTTCTCTTGGATCAATTCACAAAGGCCACCTTTAAAAAGCCAGGAATCTACTCCTACGTTTGAAACAGATTTTTGACTTTTTGGGTGCCTAACCAATATAAGCCAGAATCCTGGGAATCCATGGCAGTTGTACTATTCCAAGAGCACCCCTACTCCCAAAACTGTACTCATTTGCGATTTCACCACCCATAAAATGCACATGAGTAAACATTAGCGTTTGTAACATGTTTCTCTGGAAGGTCGATTTTTTCCCCTTTGTATAAGCCCCTTGTCCTACCCCTTATGCTTACATTAAATATGGGAGTGTTCCTTTTGTTCTCTTATGCTGAAAAGGTACTTACTCATACCTGTAACAGGAGTAGTGTTATATATTTTTCCAGGGTGGGAAGCTAATTTCAAAATGTTCATCGCTCTTTGTGCTTTCATAAATCAAAAAAATTGCACACAACACCCAGGTTTACCAAAGTAACTATGTTTATCTGACAAGTAACTAAATCATTAGTTACACGTCTGAAATGTTTTCATTTCAGTCTTTTCTACCAACATTGAAAAATCCTAATTTGTTTTGATCACTTAAAGTTAATTCTCGCATTTTAAATAATTTCAAAACTGACTTTTTGTGGCTACTCTGGTCGATCTACAGCAGAGAGCTTGATCCTAAAATCTGTATTTGAATTTTCTCGAGGATATAGATACACCTTCTGCCTTGATGGAATGTGAATCATGTTTCCTTGCAATGTTGTAGGTTTGCTGAATTGTGATTCAGAAGTATCACCAGGAGTGGCATCAAATGCATAAATGGTTATGGTACCAGAATATTATGTTTTGAAAACTGACATGCAAAAATAAGGGGACCAGAATATTAAGTACCAAAATATATTGAAGATAAATAGGCATATGTATGCATAGATCTACTATACTTAACTCCACAGTTAATACCACAACAATATATACATCCCAAAGATACAGAGACGTAAAGTTAAGAAAAGTAACTCTACACTTACCATTATATACCTGCTTACACAAAAGTCTGATTGTCAATATTTGGGCCACAATATTTTAAAATGTCAATATTTCTGTAGTCAATATTCTGACACACAAGCACAAATGTATTTTCCCTTTATTATTGACTCAGACCTAACATGGAATTGATAAGTCTTTACTGTTAGTCGATAAAGTGCATAGGACAGGCCTGTAATTATTTGAACAACATACTCCAGAGGTTGCATAAGCCTTGCGAATCAATTAAAGGACCCCCTCATGCATAGTAAGTGTGTTTATTAGCAGGCTCGTTGCATTCTAAATAGATGTTTCAAATTAAAACTATTTGTACAAGTCCTATTCATTAACAAATAAATCTCTATCTCTTCTTGGATCTATCTCCAGCAATTTTTTGATCTCTGCTGCATATGTTCTATGATATATTATGTAGTTTCTTGTTCATTTGAAATGCAACCACAGTACACTTCCTTTGATTCCAGAACCGCATTTGAAGATTGAAAAGGAGACTGATGGGCTGATCCTGCTCGCACCTGACTTTGGCATTGAGAGGCTTCACTACAATGGAGTCACATGCCAGGTATTCTGATGCATTTCACTCACTGCGTGGTTGGCCATATTGACAAGATTACATTGATTTACATCAGAGGTCTCTTTCCTTCCTTATCATAAAGGTTAGACCAGCTTTGTGGATGAAGGGCAAGACATGTGGCGTTTGTGGCCATCATGATGATGAGCGGGAACAGGAATATCAGATGCCAGATGGATTTGTTGAGAAAGATAAAGATAGTTTTGTCCAATCTTGGATTACAGAAGAATCATGTTCTGTTCAACAGTGATAAAAGGTTCAGAACTGGTGAGTCAACAAAACTGATTCATTGGAGGAATGCAATAACTGTAGCAGAATGGCCTAATTTTATTGGAACCAAGTCTACCACATAGAATGGCTGAGGGGCCTATCTATCCAATAAAACATTTCCTCTCTCAAGTAGTTTTCCCACATTTAGCTTCCTGGTATATTCCAAGTCATTATTGAATATTATATCTTGGTATGTTAGCACATTTCATGTTGTCTCCATTTCCAAATGGTAGCTAGAATGTCAAATTGTGAACATGATATCTTTAATGGTAGCTTTTTTACATTATCGCAATTCATCTTGTAGATTAAATGCTTACATATTTCTTAATAATGTTGAGTAATACTGTCAAGGAGGAGCAAGGTTGTACTGTCATAGAAAGGATGTTGTTTCTACCCCCTATACACACACACACACAACATGCACAAAAATTACTACACATATTCACACATAAACACACCTACACACACAGACACATAAATAACTACATCTTCTATTTACTAAAGGGATGAAATATGACACAGAGGGCCCGATTACGATCTCACTAGGAAAGCCCTCCGTACGTCTCGGATCCGGAGGGCTTTCCGAGCGAAACGTGCTCCGGGAGTCCGAACGAGCGAGTACGATGCAGCTGTATGCTTATGGACTCGGTTCGCTCGGACTCGCATTGAACTCTATGGGAGCCTGTGCACAGATGCGCACACAGGCTCCCATAGCAGAAAATGGGTGGGTGGTGAAAAGCGTACACCCTGTGATGGGCACCCCATAGTGCCTGCCACACTGTGCATGCCTGGATCGGGGGGACCCAAGGGCACACCCCTGTGACAGATTCAGTGGGCCACGGGTGAAGGGGGGCCTGCTACGGCCCCCCGAAGTATGATTCCGACAGCCGTTTCGCCTCGCTGAGACCGAGGCGAAGCGGCTGTCCGAATCATGCATCGTACTCGTAATTCAGCTCCATTGCGTGGCACGATTCGGCTACGAACGAGTCGTATGGACCGGTTCGGGTCCGGAAACAATTTGGTCAACGCGTATGCGATCTTCGCATAATACGTGGTCGTTCGGACCTGTGTACGATTCGGAACAAGGGCAATGAATTGGATCCGGGAAAGCCAAATCCGATTCGGAGGCCTTCCTAACGACATCGTAATCGGGCCCTAAAAGTGGTTCCAAAAAATTTCACATTTCAAAACTATTGAATGGTATTGCCTGTGAAATACAAAGCATTTAACAGTCATATCTCCTCAGATTCAACATTTGCAACATGGGATTCCGAATGGATACCAGTTCAGTGTTTGGAACTAGTGTGTTGAGGGCGTCCCTTCAATACCAATTGGGTATCATAAGTATCGATATTTTGCAACCAAATCCAGATTGAAAACATTGACAATTTGTCTACCCCCACATTGGTGTGGTAGCCATTCACAAAAACAAAGTGGTCCCATTCAGACCTCTACCCGTTTGTGGATTAAAAATCAAGCAAATAAATTAAACTCGTCTTTTAAATGCATCCCAATTTTCATTAGAGAAAACAGCTGTATTAAAATAAAATAGATATTTTATTGAAAGGTAATAACAGACATGGTGATCTGCTGACTCCCGCAGGCCACCATCCTTGTGATGGCCTCCATCACAAGGATGGTGGCCTGCAGGAGTCAGCAGATCACCATGTCTGTTATTACCTTTCAATAAAATATCTATTTTATTTTAATACAGCTGTTTTCTCTAATGAAAATTGGGATGCATTTAAAAAGACGAGTTTAATTTGCATTTGTCACCCCGAGTGGGACGGGTATGCCCAGACGTGGGTCCCGTGCTCTCCATGCTGCTGGAATCAAGCTATCCTGGCTGAAGAGGGGTGAAACCCCGAAACCGGTCCTAGGATGCTTGTTTCCAGTCCAGGGAGGACCTGGCCTGGCAGTTCGGGCTGGACTGTTCCCATGAGGCACAGGGTCAAGACTGATTTGCATATGGCTGGGTTCAAACTGGAATGGCATGGTGAGCAAAAACGATGGATTTAGGCCCAGATCTCTGTACTGGGGTGAATGTATGACATTGTTCTGCATTCTGTCCATCAATTGTTGATTTTGCATTTGTCACCCCGAGTGGGACGGGTATGCCCAGACGTGGGTCCCGTGCTCTCCATGCTGCTGGAATCAAGCTATCCTGGCTGAAGAGGGGTGAAACCCCGAAACCGGTCCTAGGATGCTTGTTTCCAGTCCAGGGAGGACCTGGCCTGGCAGTTCGGGCTGGACTGTTCCCATGAGGCACAGGGTCAAGACTGATTTGCATATGGCTGGGTTCAAACTGGAATGGCATGGTGAGCAAAAACGATGGATTTAGGCCCAGATCTCTGTACTGGGGTGAATGTATGACATTGTTCTGCATTCTGTCCATCAATTGTTGATTTTGCATTTGTCACCCCGAGTGGGACGGGTATGCCCAGACGTGGGTCCCGTGCTCTCCATGCTGCTGGAATCAAGCTATCCTGGCTGAAGAGGGGTGAAACCCCGAAACCGGTCCTAGGATGCTTGTTTCCAGTCCAGGGAGGACCTGGCCTGGCAGTTCGGGCTGGACTGTTCCCATGAGGCACAGGGTCAAGACTGATTTGCATATGGCTGGGTTCAAACTGGAATGGCATGGTGAGCAAAAACGATGGATTTAGGCCCAGATCTCTGTACTGGGGTGAATGTATGACATTGTTCTGCATTCTGTCCATCAATTGTTGATTTTGCATTTGTCACCCCGAGTGGGACGGGTATGCCCAGACGTGGGTCCCGTGCTCTCCATGCTGCTGGAATCAAGCTATCCTGGCTGAAGAGGGGTGAAACCCCGAAACCGGTCCTAGGATGCTTGTTTCCAGTCCAGGGAGGACCTGGCCTGGCAGTTCGGGCTGGACTGTTCCCATGAGGCACAGGGTCAAGACTGATTTGCATATGGCTGGGTTCAAACTGGAATGGCATGGTGAGCAAAAACGATGGATTTAGGCCCAGATCTCTGTACTGGGGTGAATGTATGACATTGTTCTGCATTCTGTCCATCAATTGTTGATTTTGCATTTGTCACCCCGAGTGGGACGGGTATGCCCAGACGTGGGTCCCGTGCTCTCCATGCTGCTGGAATCAAGCTATCCTGGCTGAAGAGGGGTGAAACCCCGAAACCGGTCCTAGGATGCTTGTTTCCAGTCCAGGGAGGACCTGGCCTGGCAGTTCGGGCTGGACTGTTCCCATGAGGCACAGGGTCAAGACTGATTTGCATATGGCTGGGTTCAAACTGGAATGGCATGGTGAGCAAAAACGATGGATTTAGGCCCAGATCTCTGTACTGGGGTGAATGTATGACATTGTTCTGCATTCTGTCCATCAATTGTTGATTTTGCATTTGTCACCCCGAGTGGGACGGGTATGCCCAGACGTGGGTCCCGTGCTCTCCATGCTGCTGGAATCAAGCTATCCTGGCTGAAGAGGGGTGAAACCCCGAAACCGGTCCTAGGATGCTTGTTTCCAGTCCAGGGAGGACCTGGCCTGGCAGTTCGGGCTGGACTGTTCCCATGAGGCACAGGGTCAAGACTGATTTGCATATGGCTGGGTTCAAACTGGAATGGCATGGTGAGCAAAAACGATGGATTTAGGCCCAGATCTCTGTACTGGGGTGAATGTATGACATTGTTCTGCATTCTGTCCATCAATTGTTGATTTTGCATTTGTCACCCCGAGTGGGACGGGTATGCCCAGACGTGGGTCCCGTGCTCTCCATGCTGCTGGAATCAAGCTATCCTGGCTGAAGAGGGGTGAAACCCCGAAACCGGTCCTAGGATGCTTGTTTCCAGTCCAGGGAGGACCTGGCCTGGCAGTTCGGGCTGGACTGTTCCCATGAGGCACAGGGTCAAGACTGATTTGCATATGGCTGGGTTCAAACTGGAATGGCATGGTGAGCAAAAACGATGGATTTAGGCCCAGATCTCTGTACTGGGGTGAATGTATGACATTGTTCTGCATTCTGTCCATCAATTGTTGATTTTGCATTTGTCACCCCGAGTGGGACGGGTATGCCCAGACGTGGGTCCCGTGCTCTCCATGCTGCTGGAATCAAGCTATCCTGGCTGAAGAGGGGTGAAACCCCGAAACCGGTCCTAGGATGCTTGTTTCCAGTCCAGGGAGGACCTGGCCTGGCAGTTCGGGCTGGACTGTTCCCATGAGGCACAGGGTCAAGACTGATTTGCATATGGCTGGGTTCAAACTGGAATGGCATGGTGAGCAAAAACGATGGATTTAGGCCCAGATCTCTGTACTGGGGTGAATGTATGACATTGTTCTGCATTCTGTCCATCAATTGTTGATTTTGCATTTGTCACCCCGAGTGGGACGGGTATGCCCAGACGTGGGTCCCGTGCTCTCCATGCTGCTGGAATCAAGCTATCCTGGCTGAAGAGGGGTGAAACCCCGAAACCGGTCCTAGGATGCTTGTTTCCAGTCCAGGGAGGACCTGGCCTGGCAGTTCGGGCTGGACTGTTCCCATGAGGCACAGGGTCAAGACTGATTTGCATATGGCTGGGTTCAAACTGGAATGGCATGGTGAGCAAAAACGATGGATTTAGGCCCAGATCTCTGTACTGGGGTGAATGTATGACATTGTTCTGCATTCTGTCCATCAATTGTTGATTTTGCATTTGTCACCCCGAGTGGGACGGGTATGCCCAGACGTGGGTCCCGTGCTCTCCATGCTGCTGGAATCAAGCTATCCTGGCTGAAGAGGGGTGAAACCCCGAAACCGGTCCTAGGATGCTTGTTTCCAGTCCAGGGAGGACCTGGCCTGGCAGTTCGGGCTGGACTGTTCCCATGAGGCACAGGGTCAAGACTGATTTGCATATGGCTGGGTTCAAACTGGAATGGCATGGTGAGCAAAAACGATGGATTTAGGCCCAGATCTCTGTACTGGGGTGAATGTATGACATTGTTCTGCATTCTGTCCATCAATTGTTGATTTTGCATTTGTCACCCCGAGTGGGACGGGTATGCCCAGACGTGGGTCCCGTGCTCTCCATGCTGCTGGAATCAAGCTATCCTGGCTGAAGAGGGGTGAAACCCCGAAACCGGTCCTAGGATGCTTGTTTCCAGTCCAGGGAGGACCTGGCCTGGCAGTTCGGGCTGGACTGTTCCCATGAGGCACAGGGTCAAGACTGATTTGCATATGGCTGGGTTCAAACTGGAATGGCATGGTGAGCAAAAACGATGGATTTAGGCCCAGATCTCTGTACTGGGGTGAATGTATGACATTGTTCTGCATTCTGTCCATCAATTGTTGATTTTGCATTTGTCACCCCGAGTGGGACGGGTATGCCCAGACGTGGGTCCCGTGCTCTCCATGCTGCTGGAATCAAGCTATCCTGGCTGAAGAGGGGTGAAACCCCGAAACCGGTCCTAGGATGCTTGTTTCCAGTCCAGGGAGGACCTGGCCTGGCAGTTCGGGCTGGACTGTTCCCATGAGGCACAGGGTCAAGACTGATTTGCATATGGCTGGGTTCAAACTGGAATGGCATGGTGAGCAAAAACGATGGATTTAGGCCCAGATCTCTGTACTGGGGTGAATGTATGACATTGTTCTGCATTCTGTCCATCAATTGTTGATTTTGCATTTGTCACCCCGAGTGGGACGGGTATGCCCAGACGTGGGTCCCGTGCTCTCCATGCTGCTGGAATCAAGCTATCCTGGCTGAAGAGGGGTGAAACCCCGAAACCGGTCCTAGGATGCTTGTTTCCAGTCCAGGGAGGACCTGGCCTGGCAGTTCGGGCTGGACTGTTCCCATGAGGCACAGGGTCAAGACTGATTTGCATATGGCTGGGTTCAAACTGGAATGGCATGGTGAGCAAAAACGATGGATTTAGGCCCAGATCTCTGTACTGGGGTGAATGTATGACATTGTTCTGCATTCTGTCCATCAATTGTTGATTTTGCATTTGTCACCCCGAGTGGGACGGGTATGCCCAGACGTGGGTCCCGTGCTCTCCATGCTGCTGGAATCAAGCTATCCTGGCTGAAGAGGGGTGAAACCCCGAAACCGGTCCTAGGATGCTTGTTTCCAGTCCAGGGAGGACCTGGCCTGGCAGTTCGGGCTGGACTGTTCCCATGAGGCACAGGGTCAAGACTGATTTGCATATGGCTGGGTTCAAACTGGAATGGCATGGTGAGCAAAAACGATGGATTTAGGCCCAGATCTCTGTACTGGGGTGAATGTATGACATTGTTCTGCATTCTGTCCATCAATTGTTGATTTTGCATTTGTCACCCCGAGTGGGACGGGTATGCCCAGACGTGGGTCCCGTGCTCTCCATGCTGCTGGAATCAAGCTATCCTGGCTGAAGAGGGGTGAAACCCCGAAACCGGTCCTAGGATGCTTGTTTCCAGTCCAGGGAGGACCTGGCCTGGCAGTTCGGGCTGGACTGTTCCCATGAGGCACAGGGTCAAGACTGATTTGCATATGGCTGGGTTCAAACTGGAATGGCATGGTGAGCAAAAACGATGGATTTAGGCCCAGATCTCTGTACTGGGGTGAATGTATGACATTGTTCTGCATTCTGTCCATCAATTGTTGATTTTGCATTTGTCACCCCGAGTGGGACGGGTATGCCCAGACGTGGGTCCCGTGCTCTCCATGCTGCTGGAATCAAGCTATCCTGGCTGAAGAGGGGTGAAACCCCGAAACCGGTCCTAGGATGCTTGTTTCCAGTCCAGGGAGGACCTGGCCTGGCAGTTCGGGCTGGACTGTTCCCATGAGGCACAGGGTCAAGACTGATTTGCATATGGCTGGGTTCAAACTGGAATGGCATGGTGAGCAAAAACGATGGATTTAGGCCCAGATCTCTGTACTGGGGTGAATGTATGACATTGTTCTGCATTCTGTCCATCAATTGTTGATTTTGCATTTGTCACCCCGAGTGGGACGGGTATGCCCAGACGTGGGTCCCGTGCTCTCCATGCTGCTGGAATCAAGCTATCCTGGCTGAAGAGGGGTGAAACCCCGAAACCGGTCCTAGGATGCTTGTTTCCAGTCCAGGGAGGACCTGGCCTGGCAGTTCGGGCTGGACTGTTCCCATGAGGCACAGGGTCAAGACTGATTTGCATATGGCTGGGTTCAAACTGGAATGGCATGGTGAGCAAAAACGATGGATTTAGGCCCAGATCTCTGTACTGGGGTGAATGTATGACATTGTTCTGCATTCTGTCCATCAATTGTTGATTTTGCATTTGTCACCCCGAGTGGGACGGGTATGCCCAGACGTGGGTCCCGTGCTCTCCATGCTGCTGGAATCAAGCTATCCTGGCTGAAGAGGGGTGAAACCCCGAAACCGGTCCTAGGATGCTTGTTTCCAGTCCAGGGAGGACCTGGCCTGGCAGTTCGGGCTGGACTGTTCCCATGAGGCACAGGGTCAAGACTGATTTGCATATGGCTGGGTTCAAACTGGAATGGCATGGTGAGCAAAAACGATGGATTTAGGCCCAGATCTCTGTACTGGGGTGAATGTATGACATTGTTCTGCATTCTGTCCATCAATTGTTGATTTTGCATTTGTCACCCCGAGTGGGACGGGTATGCCCAGACGTGGGTCCCGTGCTCTCCATGCTGCTGGAATCAAGCTATCCTGGCTGAAGAGGGGTGAAACCCCGAAACCGGTCCTAGGATGCTTGTTTCCAGTCCAGGGAGGACCTGGCCTGGCAGTTCGGGCTGGACTGTTCCCATGAGGCACAGGGTCAAGACTGATTTGCATATGGCTGGGTTCAAACTGGAATGGCATGGTGAGCAAAAACGATGGATTTAGGCCCAGATCTCTGTACTGGGGTGAATGTATGACATTGTTCTGCATTCTGTCCATCAATTGTTGATTTTGCATTTGTCACCCCGAGTGGGACGGGTATGCCCAGACGTGGGTCCCGTGCTCTCCATGCTGCTGGAATCAAGCTATCCTGGCTGAAGAGGGTGAAACCCCGAAACCGGTCCTAGGATGCTTGTTTCCAGTCCAGGGAGGACCTGGCCTGGCAGTTCGGGCTGGACTGTTCCCATGAGGCACAGGGTCAAGACTGATTTGCATATGGCTGGGTTCAAACTGGAATGGCATGGTGAGCAAAAACGATGGATTTAGGCCCAGATCTCTGTACTGGGGTGAATGTATGACATTGTTCTGCATTCTGTCCATCAATTGTTGATTTTGCATTTGTCACCCCGAGTGGGACGGGTATGCCCAGACGTGGGTCCCGTGCTCTCCATGCTGCTGGAATCAAGCTATCCTGGCTGAAGAGGGGTGAAACCCCGAAACCGGTCCTAGGATGCTTGTTTCCAGTCCAGGGAGGACCTGGCCTGGCAGTTCGGGCTGGACTGTTCCCATGAGGCACAGGGTCAAGACTGATTTGCATATGGCTGGGTTCAAACTGGAATGGCATGGTGAGCAAAAACGATGGATTTAGGCCCAGATCTCTGTACTGGGGTGAATGTATGACATTGTTCTGCATTCTGTCCATCAATTGTTGATTTTGCATTTGTCACCCCGAGTGGGACGGGTATGCCCAGACGTGGGTCCCGTGCTCTCCATGCTGCTGGAATCAAGCTATCCTGGCTGAAGAGGGGTGAAACCCCGAAACCGGTCCTAGGATGCTTGTTTCCAGTCCAGGGAGGACCTGGCCTGGCAGTTCGGGCTGGACTGTTCCCATGAGGCACAGGGTCAAGACTGATTTGCATATGGCTGGGTTCAAACTGGAATGGCATGGTGAGCAAAAACGATGGATTTAGGCCCAGATCTCTGTACTGGGGTGAATGTATGACATTGTTCTGCATTCTGTCCATCAATTGTTGATTTTGCATTTGTCACCCCGAGTGGGACGGGTATGCCCAGACGTGGGTCCCGTGCTCTCCATGCTGCTGGAATCAAGCTATCCTGGCTGAAGAGGGGTGAAACCCCGAAACCGGTCCTAGGATGCTTGTTTCCAGTCCAGGGAGGACCTGGCCTGGCAGTTCGGGCTGGACTGTTCCCATGAGGCACAGGGTCAAGACTGATTTGCATATGGCTGGGTTCAAACTGGAATGGCATGGTGAGCAAAAACGATGGATTTAGGCCCAGATCTCTGTACTGGGGTGAATGTATGACATTGTTCTGCATTCTGTCCATCAATTGTTGATTTTGCATTTGTCACCCCGAGTGGGACGGGTATGCCCAGACGTGGGTCCCGTGCTCTCCATGCTGCTGGAATCAAGCTATCCTGGCTGAAGAGGGGTGAAACCCCGAAACCGGTCCTAGGATGCTTGTTTCCAGTCCAGGGAGGACCTGGCCTGGCAGTTCGGGCTGGACTGTTCCCATGAGGCACAGGGTCAAGACTGATTTGCATATGGCTGGGTTCAAACTGGAATGGCATGGTGAGCAAAAACGATGGATTTAGGCCCAGATCTCTGTACTGGGGTGAATGTATGACATTGTTCTGCATTCTGTCCATCAATTGTTGATTTTGCATTTGTCACCCCGAGTGGGACGGGTATGCCCAGACGTGGGTCCCGTGCTCTCCATGCTGCTGGAATCAAGCTATCCTGGCTGAAGAGGGGTGAAACCCCGAAACCGGTCCTAGGATGCTTGTTTCCAGTCCAGGGAGGACCTGGCCTGGCAGTTCGGGCTGGACTGTTCCCATGAGGCACAGGGTCAAGACTGATTTGCATATGGCTGGGTTCAAACTGGAATGGCATGGTGAGCAAAAACGATGGATTTAGGCCCAGATCTCTGTACTGGGGTGAATGTATGACATTGTTCTGCATTCTGTCCATCAATTGTTGATTTTGCATTTGTCACCCCGAGTGGGACGGGTATGCCCAGACGTGGGTCCCGTGCTCTCCATGCTGCTGGAATCAAGCTATCCTGGCTGAAGAGGGGTGAAACCCCGAAACCGGTCCTAGGATGCTTGTTTCCAGTCCAGGGAGGACCTGGCCTGGCAGTTCGGGCTGGACTGTTCCCATGAGGCACAGGGTCAAGACTGATTTGCATATGGCTGGGTTCAAACTGGAATGGCATGGTGAGCAAAAACGATGGATTTAGGCCCAGATCTCTGTACTGGGGTGAATGTATGACATTGTTCTGCATTCTGTCCATCAATTGTTGATTTTGCATTTGTCACCCCGAGTGGGACGGGTATGCCCAGACGTGGGTCCCGTGCTCTCCATGCTGCTGGAATCAAGCTATCCTGGCTGAAGAGGGGTGAAACCCCGAAACCGGTCCTAGGATGCTTGTTTCCAGTCCAGGGAGGACCTGGCCTGGCAGTTCGGGCTGGACTGTTCCCATGAGGCACAGGGTCAAGACTGATTTGCATATGGCTGGGTTCAAACTGGAATGGCATGGTGAGCAAAAACGATGGATTTAGGCCCAGATCTCTGTACTGGGGTGAATGTATGACATTGTTCTGCATTCTGTCCATCAATTGTTGATTTTGCATTTGTCACCCCGAGTGGGACGGGTATGCCCAGACGTGGGTCCCGTGCTCTCCATGCTGCTGGAATCAAGCTATCCTGGCTGAAGAGGGGTGAAACCCCGAAACCGGTCCTAGGATGCTTGTTTCCAGTCCAGGGAGGACCTGGCCTGGCAGTTCGGGCTGGACTGTTCCCATGAGGCACAGGGTCAAGACTGATTTGCATATGGCTGGGTTCAAACTGGAATGGCATGGTGAGCAAAAACGATGGATTTAGGCCCAGATCTCTGTACTGGGGTGAATGTATGACATTGTTCTGCATTCTGTCCATCAATTGTTGATTTTGCATTTGTCACCCCGAGTGGGACGGGTATGCCCAGACGTGGGTCCCGTGCTCTCCATGCTGCTGGAATCAAGCTATCCTGGCTGAAGAGGGGTGAAACCCCGAAACCGGTCCTAGGATGCTTGTTTCCAGTCCAGGGAGGACCTGGCCTGGCAGTTCGGGCTGGACTGTTCCCATGAGGCACAGGGTCAAGACTGATTTGCATATGGCTGGGTTCAAACTGGAATGGCATGGTGAGCAAAAACGATGGATTTAGGCCCAGATCTCTGTACTGGGGTGAATGTATGACATTGTTCTGCATTCTGTCCATCAATTGTTGATTTTGCATTTGTCACCCCGAGTGGGACGGGTATGCCCAGACGTGGGTCCCGTGCTCTCCATGCTGCTGGAATCAAGCTATCCTGGCTGAAGAGGGGTGAAACCCCGAAACCGGTCCTAGGATGCTTGTTTCCAGTCCAGGGAGGACCTGGCCTGGCAGTTCGGGCTGGACTGTTCCCATGAGGCACAGGGTCAAGACTGATTTGCATATGGCTGGGTTCAAACTGGAATGGCATGGTGAGCAAAAACGATGGATTTAGGCCCAGATCTCTGTACTGGGGTGAATGTATGACATTGTTCTGCATTCTGTCCATCAATTGTTGATTTTGCATTTGTCACCCCGAGTGGGACGGGTATGCCCAGACGTGGGTCCCGTGCTCTCCATGCTGCTGGAATCAAGCTATCCTGGCTGAAGAGGGGTGAAACCCCGAAACCGGTCCTAGGATGCTTGTTTCCAGTCCAGGGAGGACCTGGCCTGGCAGTTCGGGCTGGACTGTTCCCATGAGGCACAGGGTCAAGACTGATTTGCATATGGCTGGGTTCAAACTGGAATGGCATGGTGAGCAAAAACGATGGATTTAGGCCCAGATCTCTGTACTGGGGTGAATGTATGACATTGTTCTGCATTCTGTCCATCAATTGTTGATTTTGCATTTGTCACCCCGAGTGGGACGGGTATGCCCAGACGTGGGTCCCGTGCTCTCCATGCTGCTGGAATCAAGCTATCCTGGCTGAAGAGGGGTGAAACCCCGAAACCGGTCCTAGGATGCTTGTTTCCAGTCCAGGGAGGACCTGGCCTGGCAGTTCGGGCTGGACTGTTCCCATGAGGCACAGGGTCAAGACTGATTTGCATATGGCTGGGTTCAAACTGGAATGGCATGGTGAGCAAAAACGATGGATTTAGGCCCAGATCTCTGTACTGGGGTGAATGTATGACATTGTTCTGCATTCTGTCCATCAATTGTTGATTTTGCATTTGTCACCCCGAGTGGGACGGGTATGCCCAGACGTGGGTCCCGTGCTCTCCATGCTGCTGGAATCAAGCTATCCTGGCTGAAGAGGGGTGAAACCCCGAAACCGGTCCTAGGATGCTTGTTTCCAGTCCAGGGAGGACCTGGCCTGGCAGTTCGGGCTGGACTGTTCCCATGAGGCACAGGGTCAAGACTGATTTGCATATGGCTGGGTTCAAACTGGAATGGCATGGTGAGCAAAAACGATGGATTTAGGCCCAGATCTCTGTACTGGGGTGAATGTATGACATTGTTCTGCATTCTGTCCATCAATTGTTGATTTTGCATTTGTCACCCCGAGTGGGACGGGTATGCCCAGACGTGGGTCCCGTGCTCTCCATGCTGCTGGAATCAAGCTATCCTGGCTGAAGAGGGGTGAAACCCCGAAACCGGTCCTAGGATGCTTGTTTCCAGTCCAGGGAGGACCTGGCCTGGCAGTTCGGGCTGGACTGTTCCCATGAGGCACAGGGTCAAGACTGATTTGCATATGGCTGGGTTCAAACTGGAATGGCATGGTGAGCAAAAACGATGGATTTAGGCCCAGATCTCTGTACTGGGGTGAATGTATGACATTGTTCTGCATTCTGTCCATCAATTGTTGATTTTGCATTTGTCACCCCGAGTGGGACGGGTATGCCCAGACGTGGGTCCCGTGCTCTCCATGCTGCTGGAATCAAGCTATCCTGGCTGAAGAGGGGTGAAACCCCGAAACCGGTCCTAGGATGCTTGTTTCCAGTCCAGGGAGGACCTGGCCTGGCAGTTCGGGCTGGACTGTTCCCATGAGGCACAGGGTCAAGACTGATTTGCATATGGCTGGGTTCAAACTGGAATGGCATGGTGAGCAAAAACGATGGATTTAGGCCCAGATCTCTGTACTGGGGTGAATGTATGACATTGTTCTGCATTCTGTCCATCAATTGTTGATTTTGCATTTGTCACCCCGAGTGGGACGGGTATGCCCAGACGTGGGTCCCGTGCTCTCCATGCTGCTGGAATCAAGCTATCCTGGCTGAAGAGGGGTGAAACCCCGAAACCGGTCCTAGGATGCTTGTTTCCAGTCCAGGGAGGACCTGGCCTGGCAGTTCGGGCTGGACTGTTCCCATGAGGCACAGGGTCAAGACTGATTTGCATATGGCTGGGTTCAAACTGGAATGGCATGGTGAGCAAAAACGATGGATTTAGGCCCAGATCTCTGTACTGGGGTGAATGTATGACATTGTTCTGCATTCTGTCCATCAATTGTTGATTTTGCATTTGTCACCCCGAGTGGGACGGGTATGCCCAGACGTGGGTCCCGTGCTCTCCATGCTGCTGGAATCAAGCTATCCTGGCTGAAGAGGGGTGAAACCCCGAAACCGGTCCTAGGATGCTTGTTTCCAGTCCAGGGAGGACCTGGCCTGGCAGTTCGGGCTGGACTGTTCCCATGAGGCACAGGGTCAAGACTGATTTGCATATGGCTGGGTTCAAACTGGAATGGCATGGTGAGCAAAAACGATGGATTTAGGCCCAGATCTCTGTACTGGGGTGAATGTATGACATTGTTCTGCATTCTGTCCATCAATTGTTGATTTTGCATTTGTCACCCCGAGTGGGACGGGTATGCCCAGACGTGGGTCCCGTGCTCTCCATGCTGCTGGAATCAAGCTATCCTGGCTGAAGAGGGGTGAAACCCCGAAACCGGTCCTAGGATGCTTGTTTCCAGTCCAGGGAGGACCTGGCCTGGCAGTTCGGGCTGGACTGTTCCCATGAGGCACAGGGTCAAGACTGATTTGCATATGGCTGGGTTCAAACTGGAATGGCATGGTGAGCAAAAACGATGGATTTAGGCCCAGATCTCTGTACTGGGGTGAATGTATGACATTGTTCTGCATTCTGTCCATCAATTGTTGATTTTGCATTTGTCACCCCGAGTGGGACGGGTATGCCCAGACGTGGGTCCCGTGCTCTCCATGCTGCTGGAATCAAGCTATCCTGGCTGAAGAGGGGTGAAACCCCGAAACCGGTCCTAGGATGCTTGTTTCCAGTCCAGGGAGGACCTGGCCTGGCAGTTCGGGCTGGACTGTTCCCATGAGGCACAGGGTCAAGACTGATTTGCATATGGCTGGGTTCAAACTGGAATGGCATGGTGAGCAAAAACGATGGATTTAGGCCCAGATCTCTGTACTGGGGTGAATGTATGACATTGTTCTGCATTCTGTCCATCAATTGTTGATTTTGCATTTGTCACCCCGAGTGGGACGGGTATGCCCAGACGTGGGTCCCGTGCTCTCCATGCTGCTGGAATCAAGCTATCCTGGCTGAAGAGGGGTGAAACCCCGAAACCGGTCCTAGGATGCTTGTTTCCAGTCCAGGGAGGACCTGGCCTGGCAGTTCGGGCTGGACTGTTCCCATGAGGCACAGGGTCAAGACTGATTTGCATATGGCTGGGTTCAAACTGGAATGGCATGGTGAGCAAAAACGATGGATTTAGGCCCAGATCTCTGTACTGGGGTGAATGTATGACATTGTTCTGCATTCTGTCCATCAATTGTTGATTTTGCATTTGTCACCCCGAGTGGGACGGGTATGCCCAGACGTGGGTCCCGTGCTCTCCATGCTGCTGGAATCAAGCTATCCTGGCTGAAGAGGGGTGAAACCCCGAAACCGGTCCTAGGATGCTTGTTTCCAGTCCAGGGAGGACCTGGCCTGGCAGTTCGGGCTGGACTGTTCCCATGAGGCACAGGGTCAAGACTGATTTGCATATGGCTGGGTTCAAACTGGAATGGCATGGTGAGCAAAAACGATGGATTTAGGCCCAGATCTCTGTACTGGGGTGAATGTATGACATTGTTCTGCATTCTGTCCATCAATTGTTGATTTTGCATTTGTCACCCCGAGTGGGACGGGTATGCCCAGACGTGGGTCCCGTGCTCTCCATGCTGCTGGAATCAAGCTATCCTGGCTGAAGAGGGTGAAACCCCGAAACCGGTCCTAGGATGCTTGTTTCCAGTCCAGGGAGGACCTGGCCTGGCAGTTCGGGCTGGACTGTTCCCATGAGGCACAGGGTCAAGACTGATTTGCATATGGCTGGGTTCAAACTGGAATGGCATGGTGAGCAAAAACGATGGATTTAGGCCCAGATCTCTGTACTGGGGTGAATGTATGACATTGTTCTGCATTCTGTCCATCAATTGTTGATTTTGCATTTGTCACCCCGAGTGGGACGGGTATGCCCAGACGTGGGTCCCGTGCTCTCCATGCTGCTGGAATCAAGCTATCCTGGCTGAAGAGGGGTGAAACCCCGAAACCGGTCCTAGGATGCTTGTTTCCAGTCCAGGGAGGACCTGGCCTGGCAGTTCGGGCTGGACTGTTCCCATGAGGCACAGGGTCAAGACTGATTTGCATATGGCTGGGTTCAAACTGGAATGGCATGGTGAGCAAAAACGATGGATTTAGGCCCAGATCTCTGTACTGGGGTGAATGTATGACATTGTTCTGCATTCTGTCCATCAATTGTTGATTTTGCATTTGTCACCCCGAGTGGGACGGGTATGCCCAGACGTGGGTCCCGTGCTCTCCATGCTGCTGGAATCAAGCTATCCTGGCTGAAGAGGGGTGAAACCCCGAAACCGGTCCTAGGATGCTTGTTTCCAGTCCAGGGAGGACCTGGCCTGGCAGTTCGGGCTGGACTGTTCCCATGAGGCACAGGGTCAAGACTGATTTGCATATGGCTGGGTTCAAACTGGAATGGCATGGTGAGCAAAAACGATGGATTTAGGCCCAGATCTCTGTACTGGGGTGAATGTATGACATTGTTCTGCATTCTGTCCATCAATTGTTGATTTTGCATTTGTCACCCCGAGTGGGACGGGTATGCCCAGACGTGGGTCCCGTGCTCTCCATGCTGCTGGAATCAAGCTATCCTGGCTGAAGAGGGGTGAAACCCCGAAACCGGTCCTAGGATGCTTGTTTCCAGTCCAGGGAGGACCTGGCCTGGCAGTTCGGGCTGGACTGTTCCCATGAGGCACAGGGTCAAGACTGATTTGCATATGGCTGGGTTCAAACTGGAATGGCATGGTGAGCAAAAACGATGGATTTAGGCCCAGATCTCTGTACTGGGGTGAATGTATGACATTGTTCTGCATTCTGTCCATCAATTGTTGATTTTGCATTTGTCACCCCGAGTGGGACGGGTATGCCCAGACGTGGGTCCCGTGCTCTCCATGCTGCTGGAATCAAGCTATCCTGGCTGAAGAGGGGTGAAACCCCGAAACCGGTCCTAGGATGCTTGTTTCCAGTCCAGGGAGGACCTGGCCTGGCAGTTCGGGCTGGACTGTTCCCATGAGGCACAGGGTCAAGACTGATTTGCATATGGCTGGGTTCAAACTGGAATGGCATGGTGAGCAAAAACGATGGATTTAGGCCCAGATCTCTGTACTGGGGTGAATGTATGACATTGTTCTGCATTCTGTCCATCAATTGTTGATTTTGCATTTGTCACCCCGAGTGGGACGGGTATGCCCAGACGTGGGTCCCGTGCTCTCCATGCTGCTGGAATCAAGCTATCCTGGCTGAAGAGGGGTGAAACCCCGAAACCGGTCCTAGGATGCTTGTTTCCAGTCCAGGGAGGACCTGGCCTGGCAGTTCGGGCTGGACTGTTCCCATGAGGCACAGGGTCAAGACTGATTTGCATATGGCTGGGTTCAAACTGGAATGGCATGGTGAGCAAAAACGATGGATTTAGGCCCAGATCTCTGTACTGGGGTGAATGTATGACATTGTTCTGCATTCTGTCCATCAATTGTTGATTTTGCATTTGTCACCCCGAGTGGGACGGGTATGCCCAGACGTGGGTCCCGTGCTCTCCATGCTGCTGGAATCAAGCTATCCTGGCTGAAGAGGGGTGAAACCCCGAAACCGGTCCTAGGATGCTTGTTTCCAGTCCAGGGAGGACCTGGCCTGGCAGTTCGGGCTGGACTGTTCCCATGAGGCACAGGGTCAAGACTGATTTGCATATGGCTGGGTTCAAACTGGAATGGCATGGTGAGCAAAAACGATGGATTTAGGCCCAGATCTCTGTACTGGGGTGAATGTATGACATTGTTCTGCATTCTGTCCATCAATTGTTGATTTTGCATTTGTCACCCCGAGTGGGACGGGTATGCCCAGACGTGGGTCCCGTGCTCTCCATGCTGCTGGAATCAAGCTATCCTGGCTGAAGAGGGGTGAAACCCCGAAACCGGTCCTAGGATGCTTGTTTCCAGTCCAGGGAGGACCTGGCCTGGCAGTTCGGGCTGGACTGTTCCCATGAGGCACAGGGTCAAGACTGATTTGCATATGGCTGGGTTCAAACTGGAATGGCATGGTGAGCAAAAACGATGGATTTAGGCCCAGATCTCTGTACTGGGGTGAATGTATGACATTGTTCTGCATTCTGTCCATCAATTGTTGATTTTGCATTTGTCACCCCGAGTGGGACGGGTATGCCCAGACGTGGGTCCCGTGCTCTCCATGCTGCTGGAATCAAGCTATCCTGGCTGAAGAGGGGTGAAACCCCGAAACCGGTCCTAGGATGCTTGTTTCCAGTCCAGGGAGGACCTGGCCTGGCAGTTCGGGCTGGACTGTTCCCATGAGGCACAGGGTCAAGACTGATTTGCATATGGCTGGGTTCAAACTGGAATGGCATGGTGAGCAAAAAACGATGGATTTAGGCCCAGATCTCTGTACTGGGGTGAATGTATGACATTGTTCTGCATTCTGTCCATCAATTGTTGATTTTGCATTTGTCACCCCGAGTGGGACGGGTATGCCCAGACGTGGGTCCCGTGCTCTCCATGCTGCTGGAATCAAGCTATCCTGGCTGAAGAGGGGTGAAACCCCGAAACCGGTCCTAGGATGCTTGTTTCCAGTCCAGGGAGGACCTGGCCTGGCAGTTCGGGCTGGACTGTTCCCATGAGGCACAGGGTCAAGACTGATTTGCATATGGCTGGGTTCAAACTGGAATGGCATGGTGAGCAAAAACGATGGATTTAGGCCCAGATCTCTGTACTGGGGTGAATGTATGACATTGTTCTGCATTCTGTCCATCAATTGTTGATTTTGCATTTGTCACCCCGAGTGGGACGGGTATGCCCAGACGTGGGTCCCGTGCTCTCCATGCTGCTGGAATCAAGCTATCCTGGCTGAAGAGGGGTGAAACCCCGAAACCGGTCCTAGGATGCTTGTTTCCAGTCCAGGGAGGACCTGGCCTGGCAGTTCGGGCTGGACTGTTCCCATGAGGCACAGGGTCAAGACTGATTTGCATATGGCTGGGTTCAAACTGGAATGGCATGGTGAGCAAAAACGATGGATTTAGGCCCAGATCTCTGTACTGGGGTGAATGTATGACATTGTTCTGCATTCTGTCCATCAATTGTTGATTTTGCATTTGTCACCCCGAGTGGGACGGGTATGCCCAGACGTGGGTCCCGTGCTCTCCATGCTGCTGGAATCAAGCTATCCTGGCTGAAGAGGGGTGAAACCCCGAAACCGGTCCTAGGATGCTTGTTTCCAGTCCAGGGAGGACCTGGCCTGGCAGTTCGGGCTGGACTGTTCCCATGAGGCACAGGGTCAAGACTGATTTGCATATGGCTGGGTTCAAACTGGAATGGCATGGTGAGCAAAAAACGATGGATTTAGGCCCAGATCTCTGTACTGGGGTGAATGTATGACATTGTTCTGCATTCTGTCCATCAATTGTTGATTTTGCATTTGTCACCCCGAGTGGGACGGGTATGCCCAGACGTGGGTCCCGTGCTCTCCATGCTGCTGGAATCAAGCTATCCTGGCTGAAGAGGGGTGAAACCCCGAAACCGGTCCTAGGATGCTTGTTTCCAGTCCAGGGAGGACCTGGCCTGGCAGTTCGGGCTGGACTGTTCCCATGAGGCACAGGGTCAAGACTGATTTGCATATGGCTGGGTTCAAACTGGAATGGCATGGTGAGCAAAAACGATGGATTTAGGCCCAGATCTCTGTACTGGGGTGAATGTATGACATTGTTCTGCATTCTGTCCATCAATTGTTGATTTTGCATTTGTCACCCCGAGTGGGACGGGTATGCCCAGACGTGGGTCCCGTGCTCTCCATGCTGCTGGAATCAAGCTATCCTGGCTGAAGAGGGGTGAAACCCCGAAACCGGTCCTAGGATGCTTGTTTCCAGTCCAGGGAGGACCTGGCCTGGCAGTTCGGGCTGGACTGTTCCCATGAGGCACAGGGTCAAGACTGATTTGCATATGGCTGGGTTCAAACTGGAATGGCATGGTGAGCAAAAACGATGGATTTAGGCCCAGATCTCTGTACTGGGGTGAATGTATGACATTGTTCTGCATTCTGTCCATCAATTGTTGATTTTGCATTTGTCACCCCGAGTGGGACGGGTATGCCCAGACGTGGGTCCCGTGCTCTCCATGCTGCTGGAATCAAGCTATCCTGGCTGAAGAGGGGTGAAACCCCGAAACCGGTCCTAGGATGCTTGTTTCCAGTCCAGGGAGGACCTGGCCTGGCAGTTCGGGCTGGACTGTTCCCATGAGGCACAGGGTCAAGACTGATTTGCATATGGCTGGGTTCAAACTGGAATGGCATGGTGAGCAAAAACGATGGATTTAGGCCCAGATCTCTGTACTGGGGTGAATGTATGACATTGTTCTGCATTCTGTCCATCAATTGTTGATTTTGCATTTGTCACCCCGAGTGGGACGGGTATGCCCAGACGTGGGTCCCGTGCTCTCCATGCTGCTGGAATCAAGCTATCCTGGCTGAAGAGGGGTGAAACCCCGAAACCGGTCCTAGGATGCTTGTTTCCAGTCCAGGGAGGACCTGGCCTGGCAGTTCGGGCTGGACTGTTCCCATGAGGCACAGGGTCAAGACTGATTTGCATATGGCTGGGTTCAAACTGGAATGGCATGGTGAGCAAAAACGATGGATTTAGGCCCAGATCTCTGTACTGGGGTGAATGTATGACATTGTTCTGCATTCTGTCCATCAATTGTTGATTTTGCATTTGTCACCCCGAGTGGGACGGGTATGCCCAGACGTGGGTCCCGTGCTCTCCATGCTGCTGGAATCAAGCTATCCTGGCTGAAGAGGGGTGAAACCCCGAAACCGGTCCTAGGATGCTTGTTTCCAGTCCAGGGAGGACCTGGCCTGGCAGTTCGGGCTGGACTGTTCCCATGAGGCACAGGGTCAAGACTGATTTGCATATGGCTGGGTTCAAACTGGAATGGCATGGTGAGCAAAAACGATGGATTTAGGCCCAGATCTCTGTACTGGGGTGAATGTATGACATTGTTCTGCATTCTGTCCATCAATTGTTGATTTTGCATTTGTCACCCCGAGTGGGACGGGTATGCCCAGACGTGGGTCCCGTGCTCTCCATGCTGCTGGAATCAAGCTATCCTGGCTGAAGAGGGGTGAAACCCCGAAACCGGTCCTAGGATGCTTGTTTCCAGTCCAGGGAGGACCTGGCCTGGCAGTTCGGGCTGGACTGTTCCCATGAGGCACAGGGTCAAGACTGATTTGCATATGGCTGGGTTCAAACTGGAATGGCATGGTGAGCAAAAACGATGGATTTAGGCCCAGATCTCTGTACTGGGGTGAATGTATGACATTGTTCTGCATTCTGTCCATCAATTGTTGATTTTGCATTTGTCACCCCGAGTGGGACGGGTATGCCCAGACGTGGGTCCCGTGCTCTCCATGCTGCTGGAATCAAGCTATCCTGGCTGAAGAGGGGTGAAACCCCGAAACCGGTCCTAGGATGCTTGTTTCCAGTCCAGGGAGGACCTGGCCTGGCAGTTCGGGCTGGACTGTTCCCATGAGGCACAGGGTCAAGACTGATTTGCATATGGCTGGGTTCAAACTGGAATGGCATGGTGAGCAAAAACGATGGATTTAGGCCCAGATCTCTGTACTGGGGTGAATGTATGACATTGTTCTGCATTCTGTCCATCAATTGTTGATTTTGCATTTGTCACCCCGAGTGGGACGGGTATGCCCAGACGTGGGTCCCGTGCTCTCCATGCTGCTGGAATCAAGCTATCCTGGCTGAAGAGGGGTGAAACCCCGAAACCGGTCCTAGGATGCTTGTTTCCAGTCCAGGGAGGACCTGGCCTGGCAGTTCGGGCTGGACTGTTCCCATGAGGCACAGGGTCAAGACTGATTTGCATATGGCTGGGTTCAAACTGGAATGGCATGGTGAGCAAAAACGATGGATTTAGGCCCAGATCTCTGTACTGGGGTGAATGTATGACATTGTTCTGCATTCTGTCCATCAATTGTTGATTTTGCATTTGTCACCCCGAGTGGGACGGGTATGCCCAGACGTGGGTCCCGTGCTCTCCATGCTGCTGGAATCAAGCTATCCTGGCTGAAGAGGGGTGAAACCCCGAAACCGGTCCTAGGATGCTTGTTTCCAGTCCAGGGAGGACCTGGCCTGGCAGTTCGGGCTGGACTGTTCCCATGAGGCACAGGGTCAAGACTGATTTGCATATGGCTGGGTTCAAACTGGAATGGCATGGTGAGCAAAAACGATGGATTTAGGCCCAGATCTCTGTACTGGGGTGAATGTATGACATTGTTCTGCATTCTGTCCATCAATTGTTGATTTTGCATTTGTCACCCCGAGTGGGACGGGTATGCCCAGACGTGGGTCCCGTGCTCTCCATGCTGCTGGAATCAAGCTATCCTGGCTGAAGAGGGGTGAAACCCCGAAACCGGTCCTAGGATGCTTGTTTCCAGTCCAGGGAGGACCTGGCCTGGCAGTTCGGGCTGGACTGTTCCCATGAGGCACAGGGTCAAGACTGATTTGCATATGGCTGGGTTCAAACTGGAATGGCATGGTGAGCAAAAACGATGGATTTAGGCCCAGATCTCTGTACTGGGGTGAATGTATGACATTGTTCTGCATTCTGTCCATCAATTGTTGATTTTGCATTTGTCACCCCGAGTGGGACGGGTATGCCCAGACGTGGGTCCCGTGCTCTCCATGCTGCTGGAATCAAGCTATCCTGGCTGAAGAGGGGTGAAACCCCGAAACCGGTCCTAGGATGCTTGTTTCCAGTCCAGGGAGGACCTGGCCTGGCAGTTCGGGCTGGACTGTTCCCATGAGGCACAGGGTCAAGACTGATTTGCATATGGCTGGGTTCAAACTGGAATGGCATGGTGAGCAAAAACGATGGATTTAGGCCCAGATCTCTGTACTGGGGTGAATGTATGACATTGTTCTGCATTCTGTCCATCAATTGTTGATTTTGCATTTGTCACCCCGAGTGGGACGGGTATGCCCAGACGTGGGTCCCGTGCTCTCCATGCTGCTGGAATCAAGCTATCCTGGCTGAAGAGGGGTGAAACCCCGAAACCGGTCCTAGGATGCTTGTTTCCAGTCCAGGGAGGACCTGGCCTGGCAGTTCGGGCTGGACTGTTCCCATGAGGCACAGGGTCAAGACTGATTTGCATATGGCTGGGTTCAAACTGGAATGGCATGGTGAGCAAAAACGATGGATTTAGGCCCAGATCTCTGTACTGGGGTGAATGTATGACATTGTTCTGCATTCTGTCCATCAATTGTTGATTTTGCATTTGTCACCCCGAGTGGGACGGGTATGCCCAGACGTGGGTCCCGTGCTCTCCATGCTGCTGGAATCAAGCTATCCTGGCTGAAGAGGGGTGAAACCCCGAAACCGGTCCTAGGATGCTTGTTTCCAGTCCAGGGAGGACCTGGCCTGGCAGTTCGGGCTGGACTGTTCCCATGAGGCACAGGGTCAAGACTGATTTGCATATGGCTGGGTTCAAACTGGAATGGCATGGTGAGCAAAAACGATGGATTTAGGCCCAGATCTCTGTACTGGGGTGAATGTATGACATTGTTCTGCATTCTGTCCATCAATTGTTGATTTTGCATTTGTCACCCCGAGTGGGACGGGTATGCCCAGACGTGGGTCCCGTGCTCTCCATGCTGCTGGAATCAAGCTATCCTGGCTGAAGAGGGGTGAAACCCCGAAACCGGTCCTAGGATGCTTGTTTCCAGTCCAGGGAGGACCTGGCCTGGCAGTTCGGGCTGGACTGTTCCCATGAGGCACAGGGTCAAGACTGATTTGCATATGGCTGGGTTCAAACTGGAATGGCATGGTGAGCAAAAACGATGGATTTAGGCCCAGATCTCTGTACTGGGGTGAATGTATGACATTGTTCTGCATTCTGTCCATCAATTGTTGATTTTGCATTTGTCACCCCGAGTGGGACGGGTATGCCCAGACGTGGGTCCCGTGCTCTCCATGCTGCTGGAATCAAGCTATCCTGGCTGAAGAGGGGTGAAACCCCGAAACCGGTCCTAGGATGCTTGTTTCCAGTCCAGGGAGGACCTGGCCTGGCAGTTCGGGCTGGACTGTTCCCATGAGGCACAGGGTCAAGACTGATTTGCATATGGCTGGGTTCAAACTGGAATGGCATGGTGAGCAAAAACGATGGATTTAGGCCCAGATCTCTGTACTGGGGTGAATGTATGACATTGTTCTGCATTCTGTCCATCAATTGTTGATTTTGCATTTGTCACCCCGAGTGGGACGGGTATGCCCAGACGTGGGTCCCGTGCTCTCCATGCTGCTGGAATCAAGCTATCCTGGCTGAAGAGGGGTGAAACCCCGAAACCGGTCCTAGGATGCTTGTTTCCAGTCCAGGGAGGACCTGGCCTGGCAGTTCGGGCTGGACTGTTCCCATGAGGCACAGGGTCAAGACTGATTTGCATATGGCTGGGTTCAAACTGGAATGGCATGGTGAGCAAAAACGATGGATTTAGGCCCAGATCTCTGTACTGGGGTGAATGTATGACATTGTTCTGCATTCTGTCCATCAATTGTTGATTTTGCATTTGTCACCCCGAGTGGGACGGGTATGCCCAGACGTGGGTCCCGTGCTCTCCATGCTGCTGGAATCAAGCTATCCTGGCTGAAGAGGGGTGAAACCCCGAAACCGGTCCTAGGATGCTTGTTTCCAGTCCAGGGAGGACCTGGCCTGGCAGTTCGGGCTGGACTGTTCCCATGAGGCACAGGGTCAAGACTGATTTGCATATGGCTGGGTTCAAACTGGAATGGCATGGTGAGCAAAAACGATGGATTTAGGCCCAGATCTCTGTACTGGGGTGAATGTATGACATTGTTCTGCATTCTGTCCATCAATTGTTGATTTTGCATTTGTCACCCCGAGTGGGACGGGTATGCCCAGACGTGGGTCCCGTGCTCTCCATGCTGCTGGAATCAAGCTATCCTGGCTGAAGAGGGGTGAAACCCCGAAACCGGTCCTAGGATGCTTGTTTCCAGTCCAGGGAGGACCTGGCCTGGCAGTTCGGGCTGGACTGTTCCCATGAGGCACAGGGTCAAGACTGATTTGCATATGGCTGGGTTCAAACTGGAATGGCATGGTGAGCAAAAACGATGGATTTAGGCCCAGATCTCTGTACTGGGGTGAATGTATGACATTGTTCTGCATTCTGTCCATCAATTGTTGATTTTGCATTTGTCACCCCGAGTGGGACGGGTATGCCCAGACGTGGGTCCCGTGCTCTCCATGCTGCTGGAATCAAGCTATCCTGGCTGAAGAGGGGTGAAACCCCGAAACCGGTCCTAGGATGCTTGTTTCCAGTCCAGGGAGGACCTGGCCTGGCAGTTCGGGCTGGACTGTTCCCATGAGGCACAGGGTCAAGACTGATTTGCATATGGCTGGGTTCAAACTGGAATGGCATGGTGAGCAAAAACGATGGATTTAGGCCCAGATCTCTGTACTGGGGTGAATGTATGACATTGTTCTGCATTCTGTCCATCAATTGTTGATTTTGCATTTGTCACCCCGAGTGGGACGGGTATGCCCAGACGTGGGTCCCGTGCTCTCCATGCTGCTGGAATCAAGCTATCCTGGCTGAAGAGGGGTGAAACCCCGAAACCGGTCCTAGGATGCTTGTTTCCAGTCCAGGGAGGACCTGGCCTGGCAGTTCGGGCTGGACTGTTCCCATGAGGCACAGGGTCAAGACTGATTTGCATATGGCTGGGTTCAAACTGGAATGGCATGGTGAGCAAAAAACGATGGATTTAGGCCCAGATCTCTGTACTGGGGTGAATGTATGACATTGTTCTGCATTCTGTCCATCAATTGTTGATTTTGCATTTGTCACCCCGAGTGGGACGGGTATGCCCAGACGTGGGTCCCGTGCTCTCCATGCTGCTGGAATCAAGCTATCCTGGCTGAAGAGGGGTGAAACCCCGAAACCGGTCCTAGGATGCTTGTTTCCAGTCCAGGGAGGACCTGGCCTGGCAGTTCGGGCTGGACTGTTCCCATGAGGCACAGGGTCAAGACTGATTTGCATATGGCTGGGTTCAAACTGGAATGGCATGGTGAGCAAAAACGATGGATTTAGGCCCAGATCTCTGTACTGGGGTGAATGTATGACATTGTTCTGCATTCTGTCCATCAATTGTTGATTTTGCATTTGTCACCCCGAGTGGGACGGGTATGCCCAGACGTGGGTCCCGTGCTCTCCATGCTGCTGGAATCAAGCTATCCTGGCTGAAGAGGGGTGAAACCCCGAAACCGGTCCTAGGATGCTTGTTTCCAGTCCAGGGAGGACCTGGCCTGGCAGTTCGGGCTGGACTGTTCCCATGAGGCACAGGGTCAAGACTGATTTGCATATGGCTGGGTTCAAACTGGAATGGCATGGTGAGCAAAAACGATGGATTTAGGCCCAGATCTCTGTACTGGGGTGAATGTATGACATTGTTCTGCATTCTGTCCATCAATTGTTGATTTTGCATTTGTCACCCCGAGTGGGACGGGTATGCCCAGACGTGGGTCCCGTGCTCTCCATGCTGCTGGAATCAAGCTATCCTGGCTGAAGAGGGGTGAAACCCCGAAACCGGTCCTAGGATGCTTGTTTCCAGTCCAGGGAGGACCTGGCCTGGCAGTTCGGGCTGGACTGTTCCCATGAGGCACAGGGTCAAGACTGATTTGCATATGGCTGGGTTCAAACTGGAATGGCATGGTGAGCAAAAACGATGGATTTAGGCCCAGATCTCTGTACTGGGGTGAATGTATGACATTGTTCTGCATTCTGTCCATCAATTGTTGATTTTGCATTTGTCACCCCGAGTGGGACGGGTATGCCCAGACGTGGGTCCCGTGCTCTCCATGCTGCTGGAATCAAGCTATCCTGGCTGAAGAGGGGTGAAACCCCGAAACCGGTCCTAGGATGCTTGTTTCCAGTCCAGGGAGGACCTGGCCTGGCAGTTCGGGCTGGACTGTTCCCATGAGGCACAGGGTCAAGACTGATTTGCATATGGCTGGGTTCAAACTGGAATGGCATGGTGAGCAAAAACGATGGATTTAGGCCCAGATCTCTGTACTGGGGTGAATGTATGACATTGTTCTGCATTCTGTCCATCAATTGTTGATTTTGCATTTGTCACCCCGAGTGGGACGGGTATGCCCAGACGTGGGTCCCGTGCTCTCCATGCTGCTGGAATCAAGCTATCCTGGCTGAAGAGGGGTGAAACCCCGAAACCGGTCCTAGGATGCTTGTTTCCAGTCCAGGGAGGACCTGGCCTGGCAGTTCGGGCTGGACTGTTCCCATGAGGCACAGGGTCAAGACTGATTTGCATATGGCTGGGTTCAAACTGGAATGGCATGGTGAGCAAAAACGATGGATTTAGGCCCAGATCTCTGTACTGGGGTGAATGTATGACATTGTTCTGCATTCTGTCCATCAATTGTTGATTTTGCATTTGTCACCCCGAGTGGGACGGGTATGCCCAGACGTGGGTCCCGTGCTCTCCATGCTGCTGGAATCAAGCTATCCTGGCTGAAGAGGGGTGAAACCCCGAAACCGGTCCTAGGATGCTTGTTTCCAGTCCAGGGAGGACCTGGCCTGGCAGTTCGGGCTGGACTGTTCCCATGAGGCACAGGGTCAAGACTGATTTGCATATGGCTGGGTTCAAACTGGAATGGCATGGTGAGCAAAAAACGATGGATTTAGGCCCAGATCTCTGTACTGGGGTGAATGTATGACATTGTTCTGCATTCTGTCCATCAATTGTTGTTTTTGCATTTGTCACCCCGAGTGGGACGGGTATGCCCAGACGTGGGTCCCGTGCTCTCCATGCTGCTGGAATCAAGCTATCCTGGCTGAAGAGGGGTGAAACCCCGAAACCGGTCCTAGGATGCTTGTTTCCAGTCCAGGGAGGACCTGGCCTGGCAGTTCGGGCTGGACTGTTCCCATGAGGCACAGGGTCAAGACTGATTTGCATATGGCTGGGTTCAAACTGGAATGGCATGGTGAGCAAAAAACGATGGATTTAGGCCCAGATCTCTGTACTGGGGTGAATGTATGACATTGTTCTGCATTCTGTCCATCAATTGTTGTTTTTGCATTTGTCACCCCGAGTGGGACGGGTATGCCCAGACGTGGGTCCCGTGCTCTCCATGCTGCTGGAATCAAGCTATCCTGGCTGAAGAGGGGTGAAACCCCGAAACCGGTCCTAGGATGCTTGTTTCCAGTCCAGGGAGGACCTGGCCTGGCAGTTCGGGCTGGACTGTTCCCATGAGGCACAGGGTCAAGACTGATTTGCATATGGCTGGGTTCAAACTGGAATGGCATGGTGAGCAAAAACGATGGATTTAGGCCCAGATCTCTGTACTGGGGTGAATGTATGACATTGTTCTGCATTCTGTCCATCAATTGTTGATTTTGCATTTGTCACCCCGAGTGGGACGGGTATGCCCAGACGTGGGTCCCGTGCTCTCCATGCTGCTGGAATCAAGCTATCCTGGCTGAAGAGGGGTGAAACCCCGAAACCGGTCCTAGGATGCTTGTTTCCAGTCCAGGGAGGACCTGGCCTGGCAGTTCGGGCTGGACTGTTCCCATGAGGCACAGGGTCAAGACTGATTTGCATATGGCTGGGTTCAAACTGGAATGGCATGGTGAGCAAAAAACGATGGATTTAGGCCCAGATCTCTGTACTGGGGTGAATGTATGACATTGTTCTGCATTCTGTCCATCAATTGTTGTTTTTGCATTTGTCACCCCGAGTGGGACGGGTATGCCCAGACGTGGGTCCCGTGCTCTCCATGCTGCTGGAATCAAGCTATCCTGGCTGAAGAGGGGTGAAACCCCGAAACCGGTCCTAGGATGCTTGTTTCCAGTCCAGGGAGGACCTGGCCTGGCAGTTCGGGCTGGACTGTTCCCATGAGGCACAGGGTCAAGACTGATTTGCATATGGCTGGGTTCAAACTGGAATGGCATGGTGAGCAAAAACGATGGATTTAGGCCCAGATCTCTGTACTGGGGTGAATGTATGACATTGTTCTGCATTCTGTCCATCAATTGTTGATTTTGCATTTGTCACCCCGAGTGGGACGGGTATGCCCAGACGTGGGTCCCGTGCTCTCCATGCTGCTGGAATCAAGCTATCCTGGCTGAAGAGGGGTGAAACCCCGAAACCGGTCCTAGGATGCTTGTTTCCAGTCCAGGGAGGACCTGGCCTGGCAGTTCGGGCTGGACTGTTCCCATGAGGCACAGGGTCAAGACTGATTTGCATATGGCTGGGTTCAAACTGGAATGGCATGGTGAGCAAAAAACGATGGATTTAGGCCCAGATCTCTGTACTGGGGTGAATGTATGACATTGTTCTGCATTCTGTCCATCAATTGTTGTTTTTGCATTTGTCACCCCGAGTGGGACGGGTATGCCCAGACGTGGGTCCCGTGCTCTCCATGCTGCTGGAATCAAGCTATCCTGGCTGAAGAGGGGTGAAACCCCGAAACCGGTCCTAGGATGCTTGTTTCCAGTCCAGGGAGGACCTGGCCTGGCAGTTCGGGCTGGACTGTTCCCATGAGGCACAGGGTCAAGACTGATTTGCATATGGCTGGGTTCAAACTGGAATGGCATGGTGAGCAAAAACGATGGATTTAGGCCCAGATCTCTGTACTGGGGTGAATGTATGACATTGTTCTGCATTCTGTCCATCAATTGTTGTTTTTGCATTTGTCACCCCGAGTGGGACGGGTATGCCCAGACGTGGGTCCCGTGCTCTCCATGCTGCTGGAATCAAGCTATCCTGGCTGAAGAGGGGTGAAACCCCGAAACCGGTCCTAGGATGCTTGTTTCCAGTCCAGGGAGGACCTGGCCTGGCAGTTCGGGCTGGACTGTTCCCATGAGGCACAGGGTCAAGACTGATTTGCATATGGCTGGGTTCAAACTGGAATGGCATGGTGAGCAAAAAACGATGGATTTAGGCCCAGATCTCTGTACTGGGGTGAATGTATGACATTGTTCTGCATTCTGTCCATCAATTGTTGTTTTTGCATTTGTCACCCCGAGTGGGACGGGTATGCCCAGACGTGGGTCCCGTGCTCTCCATGCTGCTGGAATCAAGCTATCCTGGCTGAAGAGGGGTGAAACCCCGAAACCGGTCCTAGGATGCTTGTTTCCAGTCCAGGGAGGACCTGGCCTGGCAGTTCGGGCTGGACTGTTCCCATGAGGCACAGGGTCAAGACTGATTTGCATATGGCTGGGTTCAAACTGGAATGGCATGGTGAGCAAAAAACGATGGATTTAGGCCCAGATCTCTGTACTGGGGTGAATGTATGACATTGTTCTGCATTCTGTCCATCAATTGTTGTTTTTGCATTTGTCACCCCGAGTGGGACGGGTATGCCCAGACGTGGGTCCCGTGCTCTCCATGCTGCTGGAATCAAGCTATCCTGGCTGAAGAGGGGTGAAACCCCGAAACCGGTCCTAGGATGCTTGTTTCCAGTCCAGGGAGGACCTGGCCTGGCAGTTCGGGCTGGACTGTTCCCATGAGGCACAGGGTCAAGACTGATTTGCATATGGCTGGGTTCAAACTGGAATGGCATGGTGAGCAAAAACGATGGATTTAGGCCCAGATCTCTGTACTGGGGTGAATGTATGACATTGTTCTGCATTCTGTCCATCAATTGTTGATTTTGCATTTGTCACCCCGAGTGGGACGGGTATGCCCAGACGTGGGTCCCGTGCTCTCCATGCTGCTGGAATCAAGCTATCCTGGCTGAAGAGGGGTGAAACCCCGAAACCGGTCCTAGGATGCTTGTTTCCAGTCCAGGGAGGACCTGGCCTGGCAGTTCGGGCTGGACTGTTCCCATGAGGCACAGGGTCAAGACTGATTTGCATATGGCTGGGTTCAAACTGGAATGGCATGGTGAGCAAAAAACGATGGATTTAGGCCCAGATCTCTGTACTGGGGTGAATGTATGACATTGTTCTGCATTCTGTCCATCAATTGTTGATTTTGCATTTGTCACCCCGAGTGGGACGGGTATGCCCAGACGTGGGTCCCGTGCTCTCCATGCTGCTGGAATCAAGCTATCCTGGCTGAAGAGGGGTGAAACCCCGAAACCGGTCCTAGGATGCTTGTTTCCAGTCCAGGGAGGACCTGGCCTGGCAGTTCGGGCTGGACTGTTCCCATGAGGCACAGGGTCAAGACTGATTTGCATATGGCTGGGTTCAAACTGGAATGGCATGGTGAGCAAAAACGATGGATTTAGGCCCAGATCTCTGTACTGGGGTGAATGTATGACATTGTTCTGCATTCTGTCCATCAATTGTTGATTTTGCATTTGTCACCCCGAGTGGGACGGGTATGCCCAGACGTGGGTCCCGTGCTCTCCATGCTGCTGGAATCAAGCTATCCTGGCTGAAGAGGGGTGAAACCCCGAAACCGGTCCTAGGATGCTTGTTTCCAGTCCAGGGAGGACCTGGCCTGGCAGTTCGGGCTGGACTGTTCCCATGAGGCACAGGGTCAAGACTGATTTGCATATGGCTGGGTTCAAACTGGAATGGCATGGTGAGCAAAAACGATGGATTTAGGCCCAGATCTCTGTACTGGGGTGAATGTATGACATTGTTCTGCATTCTGTCCATCAATTGTTGATTTTGCATTTGTCACCCCGAGTGGGACGGGTATGCCCAGACGTGGGTCCCGTGCTCTCCATGCTGCTGGAATCAAGCTATCCTGGCTGAAGAGGGGTGAAACCCCGAAACCGGTCCTAGGATGCTTGTTTCCAGTCCAGGGAGGACCTGGCCTGGCAGTTCGGGCTGGACTGTTCCCATGAGGCACAGGGTCAAGACTGATTTGCATATGGCTGGGTTCAAACTGGAATGGCATGGTGAGCAAAAACGATGGATTTAGGCCCAGATCTCTGTACTGGGGTGAATGTATGACATTGTTCTGCATTCTGTCCATCAATTGTTGATTTTGCATTTGTCACCCCGAGTGGGACGGGTATGCCCAGACGTGGGTCCCGTGCTCTCCATGCTGCTGGAATCAAGCTATCCTGGCTGAAGAGGGGTGAAACCCCGAAACCGGTCCTAGGATGCTTGTTTCCAGTCCAGGGAGGACCTGGCCTGGCAGTTCGGGCTGGACTGTTCCCATGAGGCACAGGGTCAAGACTGATTTGCATATGGCTGGGTTCAAACTGGAATGGCATGGTGAGCAAAAACGATGGATTTAGGCCCAGATCTCTGTACTGGGGTGAATGTATGACATTGTTCTGCATTCTGTCCATCAATTGTTGATTTTGCATTTGTCACCCCGAGTGGGACGGGTATGCCCAGACGTGGGTCCCGTGCTCTCCATGCTGCTGGAATCAAGCTATCCTGGCTGAAGAGGGGTGAAACCCCGAAACCGGTCCTAGGATGCTTGTTTCCAGTCCAGGGAGGACCTGGCCTGGCAGTTCGGGCTGGACTGTTCCCATGAGGCACAGGGTCAAGACTGATTTGCATATGGCTGGGTTCAAACTGGAATGGCATGGTGAGCAAAAAACGATGGATTTAGGCCCAGATCTCTGTACTGGGGTGAATGTATGACATTGTTCTGCATTCTGTCCATCAATTGTTGATTTTGCATTTGTCACCCCGAGTGGGACGGGTATGCCCAGACGTGGGTCCCGTGCTCTCCATGCTGCTGGAATCAAGCTATCCTGGCTGAAGAGGGGTGAAACCCCGAAACCGGTCCTAGGATGCTTGTTTCCAGTCCAGGGAGGACCTGGCCTGGCAGTTCGGGCTGGACTGTTCCCATGAGGCACAGGGTCAAGACTGATTTGCATATGGCTGGGTTCAAACTGGAATGGCATGGTGAGCAAAAACGATGGATTTAGGCCCAGATCTCTGTACTGGGGTGAATGTATGACATTGTTCTGCATTCTGTCCATCAATTGTTGATTTTGCATTTGTCACCCCGAGTGGGACGGGTATGCCCAGACGTGGGTCCCGTGCTCTCCATGCTGCTGGAATCAAGCTATCCTGGCTGAAGAGGGGTGAAACCCCGAAACCGGTCCTAGGATGCTTGTTTCCAGTCCAGGGAGGACCTGGCCTGGCAGTTCGGGCTGGACTGTTCCCATGAGGCACAGGGTCAAGACTGATTTGCATATGGCTGGGTTCAAACTGGAATGGCATGGTGAGCAAAAACGATGGATTTAGGCCCAGATCTCTGTACTGGGGTGAATGTATGACATTGTTCTGCATTCTGTCCATCAATTGTTGATTTTGCATTTGTCACCCCGAGTGGGACGGGTATGCCCAGACGTGGGTCCCGTGCTCTCCATGCTGCTGGAATCAAGCTATCCTGGCTGAAGAGGGGTGAAACCCCGAAACCGGTCCTAGGATGCTTGTTTCCAGTCCAGGGAGGACCTGGCCTGGCAGTTCGGGCTGGACTGTTCCCATGAGGCACAGGGTCAAGACTGATTTGCATATGGCTGGGTTCAAACTGGAATGGCATGGTGAGCAAAAAACGATGGATTTAGGCCCAGATCTCTGTACTGGGGTGAATGTATGACATTGTTCTGCATTCTGTCCATCAATTGTTGATTTTGCATTTGTCACCCCGAGTGGGACGGGTATGCCCAGACGTGGGTCCCGTGCTCTCCATGCTGCTGGAATCAAGCTATCCTGGCTGAAGAGGGGTGAAACCCCGAAACCGGTCCTAGGATGCTTGTTTCCAGTCCAGGGAGGACCTGGCCTGGCAGTTCGGGCTGGACTGTTCCCATGAGGCACAGGGTCAAGACTGATTTGCATATGGCTGGGTTCAAACTGGAATGGCATGGTGAGCAAAAAACGATGGATTTAGGCCCAGATCTCTGTACTGGGGTGAATGTATGACATTGTTCTGCATTCTGTCCATCAATTGTTGATTTTGCATTTGTCACCCCGAGTGGGACGGGTATGCCCAGACGTGGGTCCCGTGCTCTCCATGCTGCTGGAATCAAGCTATCCTGGCTGAAGAGGGGTGAAACCCCGAAACCGGTCCTAGGATGCTTGTTTCCAGTCCAGGGAGGACCTGGCCTGGCAGTTCGGGCTGGACTGTTCCCATGAGGCACAGGGTCAAGACTGATTTGCATATGGCTGGGTTCAAACTGGAATGGCATGGTGAGCAAAAAACGATGGATTTAGGCCCAGATCTCTGTACTGGGGTGAATGTATGACATTGTTCTGCATTCTGTCCATCAATTGTTGATTTTGCATTTGTCACCCCGAGTGGGACGGGTATGCCCAGACGTGGGTCCCGTGCTCTCCATGCTGCTGGAATCAAGCTATCCTGGCTGAAGAGGGGTGAAACCCCGAAACCGGTCCTAGGATGCTTGTTTCCAGTCCAGGGAGGACCTGGCCTGGCAGTTCGGGCTGGACTGTTCCCATGAGGCACAGGGTCAAGACTGATTTGCATATGGCTGGGTTCAAACTGGAATGGCATGGTGAGCAAAAAACGATGGATTTAGGCCCAGATCTCTGTACTGGGGTGAATGTATGACATTGTTCTGCATTCTGTCCATCAATTGTTGATTTTGCATTTGTCACCCCGAGTGGGACGGGTATGCCCAGACGTGGGTCCCGTGCTCTCCATGCTGCTGGAATCAAGCTATCCTGGCTGAAGAGGGGTGAAACCCCGAAACCGGTCCTAGGATGCTTGTTTCCAGTCCAGGGAGGACCTGGCCTGGCAGTTCGGGCTGGACTGTTCCCATGAGGCACAGGGTCAAGACTGATTTGCATATGGCTGGGTTCAAACTGGAATGGCATGGTGAGCAAAAACGATGGATTTAGGCCCAGATCTCTGTACTGGGGTGAATGTATGACATTGTTCTGCATTCTGTCCATCAATTGTTGATTTTGCATTTGTCACCCCGAGTGGGACGGGTATGCCCAGACGTGGGTCCCGTGCTCTCCATGCTGCTGGAATCAAGCTATCCTGGCTGAAGAGGGGTGAAACCCCGAAACCGGTCCTAGGATGCTTGTTTCCAGTCCAGGGAGGACCTGGCCTGGCAGTTCGGGCTGGACTGTTCCCATGAGGCACAGGGTCAAGACTGATTTGCATATGGCTGGGTTCAAACTGGAATGGCATGGTGAGCAAAAACGATGGATTTAGGCCCAGATCTCTGTACTGGGGTGAATGTATGACATTGTTCTGCATTCTGTCCATCAATTGTTGATTTTGCATTTGTCACCCCGAGTGGGACGGGTATGCCCAGACGTGGGTCCCGTGCTCTCCATGCTGCTGGAATCAAGCTATCCTGGCTGAAGAGGGGTGAAACCCCGAAACCGGTCCTAGGATGCTTGTTTCCAGTCCAGGGAGGACCTGGCCTGGCAGTTCGGGCTGGACTGTTCCCATGAGGCACAGGGTCAAGACTGATTTGCATATGGCTGGGTTCAAACTGGAATGGCATGGTGAGCAAAAACGATGGATTTAGGCCCAGATCTCTGTACTGGGGTGAATGTATGACATTGTTCTGCATTCTGTCCATCAATTGTTGATTTTGCATTTGTCACCCCGAGTGGGACGGGTATGCCCAGACGTGGGTCCCGTGCTCTCCATGCTGCTGGAATCAAGCTATCCTGGCTGAAGAGGGGTGAAACCCCGAAACCGGTCCTAGGATGCTTGTTTCCAGTCCAGGGAGGACCTGGCCTGGCAGTTCGGGCTGGACTGTTCCCATGAGGCACAGGGTCAAGACTGATTTGCATATGGCTGGGTTCAAACTGGAATGGCATGGTGAGCAAAAAACGATGGATTTAGGCCCAGATCTCTGTACTGGGGTGAATGTATGACATTGTTCTGCATTCTGTCCATCAATTGTTGATTTTGCATTTGTCACCCCGAGTGGGACGGGTATGCCCAGACGTGGGTCCCGTGCTCTCCATGCTGCTGGAATCAAGCTATCCTGGCTGAAGAGGGGTGAAACCCCGAAACCGGTCCTAGGATGCTTGTTTCCAGTCCAGGGAGGACCTGGCCTGGCAGTTCGGGCTGGACTGTTCCCATGAGGCACAGGGTCAAGACTGATTTGCATATGGCTGGGTTCAAACTGGAATGGCATGGTGAGCAAAAACGATGGATTTAGGCCCAGATCTCTGTACTGGGGTGAATGTATGACATTGTTCTGCATTCTGTCCATCAATTGTTGATTTTGCATTTGTCACCCCGAGTGGGACGGGTATGCCCAGACGTGGGTCCCGTGCTCTCCATGCTGCTGGAATCAAGCTATCCTGGCTGAAGAGGGGTGAAACCCCGAAACCGGTCCTAGGATGCTTGTTTCCAGTCCAGGGAGGACCTGGCCTGGCAGTTCGGGCTGGACTGTTCCCATGAGGCACAGGGTCAAGACTGATTTGCATATGGCTGGGTTCAAACTGGAATGGCATGGTGAGCAAAAAACGATGGATTTAGGCCCAGATCTCTGTACTGGGGTGAATGTATGACATTGTTCTGCATTCTGTCCATCAATTGTTGATTTTGCATTTGTCACCCCGAGTGGGACGGGTATGCCCAGACGTGGGTCCCGTGCTCTCCATGCTGCTGGAATCAAGCTATCCTGGCTGAAGAGGGGTGAAACCCCGAAACCGGTCCTAGGATGCTTGTTTCCAGTCCAGGGAGGACCTGGCCTGGCAGTTCGGGCTGGACTGTTCCCATGAGGCACAGGGTCAAGACTGATTTGCATATGGCTGGGTTCAAACTGGAATGGCATGGTGAGCAAAAACGATGGATTTAGGCCCAGATCTCTGTACTGGGGTGAATGTATGACATTGTTCTGCATTCTGTCCATCAATTGTTGATTTTGCATTTGTCACCCCGAGTGGGACGGGTATGCCCAGACGTGGGTCCCGTGCTCTCCATGCTGCTGGAATCAAGCTATCCTGGCTGAAGAGGGGTGAAACCCCGAAACCGGTCCTAGGATGCTTGTTTCCAGTCCAGGGAGGACCTGGCCTGGCAGTTCGGGCTGGACTGTTCCCATGAGGCACAGGGTCAAGACTGATTTGCATATGGCTGGGTTCAAACTGGAATGGCATGGTGAGCAAAAAACGATGGATTTAGGCCCAGATCTCTGTACTGGGGTGAATGTATGACATTGTTCTGCATTCTGTCCATCAATTGTTGATTTTGCATTTGTCACCCCGAGTGGGACGGGTATGCCCAGACGTGGGTCCCGTGCTCTCCATGCTGCTGGAATCAAGCTATCCTGGCTGAAGAGGGGTGAAACCCCGAAACCGGTCCTAGGATGCTTGTTTCCAGTCCAGGGAGGACCTGGCCTGGCAGTTCGGGCTGGACTGTTCCCATGAGGCACAGGGTCAAGACTGATTTGCATATGGCTGGGTTCAAACTGGAATGGCATGGTGAGCAAAAAACGATGGATTTAGGCCCAGATCTCTGTACTGGGGTGAATGTATGACATTGTTCTGCATTCTGTCCATCAATTGTTGATTTTGCATTTGTCACCCCGAGTGGGACGGGTATGCCCAGACGTGGGTCCCGTGCTCTCCATGCTGCTGGAATCAAGCTATCCTGGCTGAAGAGGGGTGAAACCCCGAAACCGGTCCTAGGATGCTTGTTTCCAGTCCAGGGAGGACCTGGCCTGGCAGTTCGGGCTGGACTGTTCCCATGAGGCACAGGGTCAAGACTGATTTGCATATGGCTGGGTTCAAACTGGAATGGCATGGTGAGCAAAAACGATGGATTTAGGCCCAGATCTCTGTACTGGGGTGAATGTATGACATTGTTCTGCATTCTGTCCATCAATTGTTGATTTTGCATTTGTCACCCCGAGTGGGACGGGTATGCCCAGACGTGGGTCCCGTGCTCTCCATGCTGCTGGAATCAAGCTATCCTGGCTGAAGAGGGGTGAAACCCCGAAACCGGTCCTAGGATGCTTGTTTCCAGTCCAGGGAGGACCTGGCCTGGCAGTTCGGGCTGGACTGTTCCCATGAGGCACAGGGTCAAGACTGATTTGCATATGGCTGGGTTCAAACTGGAATGGCATGGTGAGCAAAAACGATGGATTTAGGCCCAGATCTCTGTACTGGGGTGAATGTATGACATTGTTCTGCATTCTGTCCATCAATTGTTGATTTTGCATTTGTCACCCCGAGTGGGACGGGTATGCCCAGACGTGGGTCCCGTGCTCTCCATGCTGCTGGAATCAAGCTATCCTGGCTGAAGAGGGGTGAAACCCCGAAACCGGTCCTAGGATGCTTGTTTCCAGTCCAGGGAGGACCTGGCCTGGCAGTTCGGGCTGGACTGTTCCCATGAGGCACAGGGTCAAGACTGATTTGCATATGGCTGGGTTCAAACTGGAATGGCATGGTGAGCAAAAACGATGGATTTAGGCCCAGATCTCTGTACTGGGGTGAATGTATGACATTGTTCTGCATTCTGTCCATCAATTGTTGATTTTGCATTTGTCACCCCGAGTGGGACGGGTATGCCCAGACGTGGGTCCCGTGCTCTCCATGCTGCTGGAATCAAGCTATCCTGGCTGAAGAGGGGTGAAACCCCGAAACCGGTCCTAGGATGCTTGTTTCCAGTCCAGGGAGGACCTGGCCTGGCAGTTCGGGCTGGACTGTTCCCATGAGGCACAGGGTCAAGACTGATTTGCATATGGCTGGGTTCAAACTGGAATGGCATGGTGAGCAAAAACGATGGATTTAGGCCCAGATCTCTGTACTGGGGTGAATGTATGACATTGTTCTGCATTCTGTCCATCAATTGTTGATTTTGCATTTGTCACCCCGAGTGGGACGGGTATGCCCAGACGTGGGTCCCGTGCTCTCCATGCTGCTGGAATCAAGCTATCCTGGCTGAAGAGGGGTGAAACCCCGAAACCGGTCCTAGGATGCTTGTTTCCAGTCCAGGGAGGACCTGGCCTGGCAGTTCGGGCTGGACTGTTCCCATGAGGCACAGGGTCAAGACTGATTTGCATATGGCTGGGTTCAAACTGGAATGGCATGGTGAGCAAAAACGATGGATTTAGGCCCAGATCTCTGTACTGGGGTGAATGTATGACATTGTTCTGCATTCTGTCCATCAATTGTTGATTTTGCATTTGTCACCCCGAGTGGGACGGGTATGCCCAGACGTGGGTCCCGTGCTCTCCATGCTGCTGGAATCAAGCTATCCTGGCTGAAGAGGGGTGAAACCCCGAAACCGGTCCTAGGATGCTTGTTTCCAGTCCAGGGAGGACCTGGCCTGGCAGTTCGGGCTGGACTGTTCCCATGAGGCACAGGGTCAAGACTGATTTGCATATGGCTGGGTTCAAACTGGAATGGCATGGTGAGCAAAAACGATGGATTTAGGCCCAGATCTCTGTACTGGGGTGAATGTATGACATTGTTCTGCATTCTGTCCATCAATTGTTGATTTTGCATTTGTCACCCCGAGTGGGACGGGTATGCCCAGACGTGGGTCCCGTGCTCTCCATGCTGCTGGAATCAAGCTATCCTGGCTGAAGAGGGGTGAAACCCCGAAACCGGTCCTAGGATGCTTGTTTCCAGTCCAGGGAGGACCTGGCCTGGCAGTTCGGGCTGGACTGTTCCCATGAGGCACAGGGTCAAGACTGATTTGCATATGGCTGGGTTCAAACTGGAATGGCATGGTGAGCAAAAACGATGGATTTAGGCCCAGATCTCTGTACTGGGGTGAATGTATGACATTGTTCTGCATTCTGTCCATCAATTGTTGATTTTGCATTTGTCACCCCGAGTGGGACGGGTATGCCCAGACGTGGGTCCCGTGCTCTCCATGCTGCTGGAATCAAGCTATCCTGGCTGAAGAGGGGTGAAACCCCGAAACCGGTCCTAGGATGCTTGTTTCCAGTCCAGGGAGGACCTGGCCTGGCAGTTCGGGCTGGACTGTTCCCATGAGGCACAGGGTCAAGACTGATTTGCATATGGCTGGGTTCAAACTGGAATGGCATGGTGAGCAAAAACGATGGATTTAGGCCCAGATCTCTGTACTGGGGTGAATGTATGACATTGTTCTGCATTCTGTCCATCAATTGTTGATTTTGCATTTGTCACCCCGAGTGGGACGGGTATGCCCAGACGTGGGTCCCGTGCTCTCCATGCTGCTGGAATCAAGCTATCCTGGCTGAAGAGGGGTGAAACCCCGAAACCGGTCCTAGGATGCTTGTTTCCAGTCCAGGGAGGACCTGGCCTGGCAGTTCGGGCTGGACTGTTCCCATGAGGCACAGGGTCAAGACTGATTTGCATATGGCTGGGTTCAAACTGGAATGGCATGGTGAGCAAAAACGATGGATTTAGGCCCAGATCTCTGTACTGGGGTGAATGTATGACATTGTTCTGCATTCTGTCCATCAATTGTTGATTTTGCATTTGTCACCCCGAGTGG